>JAJKFJ010021907.1:0-10714 GCA_027382625.1 Tetmemena sp. SeJ-2015 | reverse complement strand
GAAGCAGGCAGGAGCTCTCTGCCTCAGGGAGAGGAGCACTCTAGGATCATTTCAAAAATCTTGAGCTCGCCTCGGGCTGACTAGGGCTGACCTCGTGCTGACCTCGAGCTGACCTCGGGCTGACCATGGGCTGACCAGCTGACCATGCGCTGGCCGCTATCCTCCAACTCGCAAGGCACTATTAGTTTTCCCATTCATAAACTTATGTCTAGGGTGATCAATTAAGCTCTCTATCGATTACTTAGATTCTTAATACATAAGTAAAAGTCTCCACTTATGTAAGGCAATGGGTCCATACTAAAATTAAAACTCTAGAGACCTTAAAGTGACGCGAGATGAACGCAAGCATGAGGCAGCAGCACAGTGAGAACCAGACACAGCTCATCCACTCCAACGCAGCTCAAGGCAAAGTTCAGCTCCAAGGCTGATCTGTACAGCTATTTCAAGTACTCGTATAAGGACTTGCGCATCTTATTAAAATAGAAGGCTACAACTTGTCGTCATAGAAGAAGACTTGCCTGAGGTTCTTGAGAGATGTCCTCTCTGGCCAGAAAGAACTCAAAATAAGGCGGCTGATCTCGTTGGCTTTAATGTCCCAACTTTCACGAGCTGTCTGTGCAGGCTTTTTTATGAGATAAGGGGTAAAAAGGAGGTCATGCGATATCTTAACTACTATCAAGAGACTGGACATTTACCTGAGCGAAAATTCTTCTATTCAGTGCTCTCTACACTCCGTGGCGAATACCTTTTTCGCCTTTTCAAATCTTAGCAGTAGGCACGCACATTTAGCCAGATAGATGAGGAAAGCTGGACACGATACGGATAAGCTAGGATATGCTCAAGACCTTGGAGGCTTTTCCTTGCTTTTCCAGTATGCGTTAATTTATATAATGAACTTAATAGAGAAGAAGGGAAGAGAGCTCTCGCATCTCAAAGTCAAAGCAGTAGGGAGATAACAGCAGAAGAAAAGAAAGCGCTACTAAATGAGATTCTCCTACCAGGAGTATAGATAAGAGCTGACTAGCCTAGCTGCCAATCAGATGTCAAGCTCCAAAGGAGGATCACGATATGTCAATCATGAGATCACCTCCTGCTAAAAGACAGCTGACTAGCGCGAAACAATTGCTTATAAATAGACTTTGTCAACTTAATCTCTTTAAATATTTCATTCAATCTCGATTAGCTTTTTTATTTTCTCTATCGTTCGATAAACTCTCTTCTTGCTTTCTTCCTGTCTTATGTTTTCAATAGCGCGAGAGGCAATGCTGATATTTTGCTTATCATTGGCTTAAAAGTTTATCTGAGCTAAGCTTGTCTTGTAGGTTCTCTTCACTCTTGAGAAGACCTCCTCGATGGGATTGTAAGGTGAGGTAGAGGGAGCTTTGAAGAGGAGCTTGATACCGAGCCCTTCGCAACATTCCCCTGCTCTCTTGGAATGATGAGCTCTCAGGTTATCCAGAAATATTACCAGGGAGTTGTGAGGAGCTTTTTCTCTTATCGCTTTCAAGCAGGTTAGTATCTCCTCAGTCAAAATAGCTTTCTTCCTGATCTCATAGTGCTCTAGTCCCCTCTCAGCGCTTATAACCACCACTGCAGCTAGGGTCTTCACCTTTATCCCTTCTTTGAGCAGGGTTTGGTTTATGTATCGCTTGGCCCACGACATAAGTTGAACTGAGTAAGGTTTGAATATGGTCTCGTCCAAGTACACCACAGTTCCCCTGGGCAAGGTGCTGCATCAATTATTGGTATGCATAAACTTAAGTCTAGCAAATTTTGTAGAGCCGACTCATAGGAATACGGTACCCTGGGCGGGTGACCTTGCATGCTATCCCATGGCTGAGATACACCTTTCTCAACTAGCTAGTATCTAATCTGCTATCAGAGAGTTAGATCTTTGATCAAGCGAGAGGTGCTTCTACTAATCAAGAGCTAATAAGTAGCACAGATACTCATATTAAGAATGGAGACAGGATGGACATTTTCCAAGACTTCACATCTCGGCTCCCATTAACTCGGCAGACCTCAAATATCGTAGATTAATAATGCCAGTAGTCTGATTGATCTCCCGGTATGTCATGTAGGTTCCGACTTGGCATGAGGATTTGTATTTCACTCAGGAATCTGATTAGTTTACTTATGTCACTTTTATGTCAACTTATGGACAAGATTATTTGATCATCACTCATGGGCTTAATTAATTAAATTCTTACCTTAATTGAGCCCAAATTTTCATGATTAAAAGAGATTCTTTTTCCTGAAAGATAAAATTAATTTACTTAAATGAAGCATTTTCTTTATATATAATGATAATAAGTCATATTCATAATTTATCCTGCTAATATATAATTCCAATTCTTATGATAAAAAGGTTAAATTTATCTCTTTCTGGTCAAATCTTTAACTTAACATTAATCAAAATACAAATGCAATAAAGTTAGTATGTGACCATCATCATGACTTTAAAATGTCCAATTTATTTTATAAAAGCAAAAAACTAATTAGCTGAAAGAAGTCAAATTTAAGAAACTCATTAAGATATCGACATTAGTCTAATTTTTGAACTTCTATAATAAATAAACATTTGAAATTATTATATATATATATATAATGTTTTATTTGATACTTGCAATTTTTATTAAATTTTATCTTAAATGATTGGTGGCTGAATCATTCCTTATCTTTGAATTCTGACTAATTACCTATAAATATTTACAATAAATTTATATTTGCGAACCTTATATCTATCAAGCTGTAGAAATAGTAAGAGTAAGATTAGAAGAATGGAATCACAAATATATTATTATTACGTAGGAAAGATGAAAAATGTAGTTCTAGTACCTAATTCTGATCATTGCTCTCTTTGACTCATTTTATTAGTTGCCCTGGTGTCTTGGATGTCTTTTATGTCGAAGGTTGTAGTCTATCCCTACTGCAAATTGCAGAGCCAAGCTCTAGTTCTGAGTCGATAGTTCATCGCAATGAGAGGAGAGGCATTGTCTCTCGTTGAAAGCGAGTAGGCGGCCTCTATTTCCTCTCAAACCCCTCCACCCAGAGGCGAGAGTTGCTCTCTTATCAGTGCTACCTAACTATAACCATGGCTGAGAGAACCTGCATAGAAGATGTCTTTCGACGCTTGCGTTAGCTGCCACTGCTCACTAGCCCGCTTGCCTCCTGGGCTTAAAATTTAGCTGAGCACAAATTGAAGTGCAGATCTCTTCTCCCAACTTTCCTTTGTAATAATGCTGTAGAAATAAATCTAGATATTTTTTTGAAAGAAGAGTTGGATTGGTTATATTTGAAAACGTATTGCAAAAGCTATATTAAAGCAGAATTTTTACCATTCTTCACCCTAAAGGATCCAATCCTGATTGTTTAATCTACAAAGTATAAACTATAGAGCAAATTTTCCTTGGCGTAGGGATTCTATAACTTAATACTATGATAAATAAAATTATTTTTTAAAAAAAAAAATAATGATAGAGCATTTAGTTTCCATTTTATTTAAAATAGATAAAAGTATCAATTTAAATTTCACCTATATTAGAAGCAGTTGAAAGAGAAGTAGTTCCATTCAATGTACTGCTTTTTAAGGTTTGTCGTATTTGTAAAGCTTATAAAATTAGCAAAATGATAAATTAAGCTTTAATTGCAAAAATTACTTCAGCTTTAAATATTTTAGAATCATTAAATAATATACTTTATGCAATTTTGTAATTTTCGAAATAGATTTTTTTAATTAAAAAGCATAAAATAAAAAATAAAATTATAGAAAAAACTAAGAGATTTTATTTTATTCTTCTTTAATGTAAATTCAATTTTTCCTTAAATTTAATCATAATTGAAAGAGCAAATATTTTGAAGAACAAAATAAAAATCAAATATATAAAAATAAATTATTGAGCTTAAGTTTTGAATAACCATTAAAGGATACTGCTACCAAGTGTTTGTTAACAAAATGTAACTTTCTAAAAATCTATAAAACAATTTTAAATTAGAATTAAGTCTATTAGTATTTTTTAAAAAAAAGATAATTTAATAAGATTTTCATATGTTGACATGTGGTATAGAGTACGGGCTACACTAGTTATGATCGTGTTTAAAAGGCATATAAAAGCCTATTATATATAAAAGAAAAAAAAATAAGATATTAAATTAAAATGGAAAAAAACAGTGGCAGTTCAAGTTTGCTCAATTTATATAATTATTAAACAATTCTATTCAGTATCAAATTCTAGAACTTTTTATCCTTGCAACTTTTGAATGGGAGCTCTCAGTCAAGAGTTATAAACGGAACAAGCTCAGATTAAGTTGATGATGAGAATGAGGAGTAGTGCGGCTTCATATCTCTCTGCTGAGAAGTGATAAGGTAAATTTGCAGAAACTCATATTAATTTTTGATTTACTATCGAACAAGCTGCAAATTAGGGGTGAATCTGCGATTTTAACTGACCGAAGTTGCAAGTCTCCATTTAAATTTCATCCAATCTCCTATTTTAATTAAAATTCCTACTATACTTTTATTATAAATTATAAAAGGAATTTATTTTATTCTTATCGAGAAAAAGTTTGTAAAATTTATCTGCATTAAAAATTTATTGTATCATATATTTTTATTTATAAATTTAAAAGTTATTGATTACATCATTTCTTAATATGGGATGAATATGAATAGTAGATCTTAAATTACAATAAATAGATTAACAAAAGTCCCTCCAGATTTATAAATTATAGTTTCTCCTTTGATCTGATTATTTTGACTATTAGTTTAATCTATTATTGGTAATGGAGGTTTTTACCTTAGCCGGTTTATATTTCTGCGAGACCTTACCTATTCTTGACCGATCGATTTATCTAATTTTCAGTCTACTGGTTAGATACTATAGTTTGTTTAGTATGAGATCTATCAATGACTTTCGCCATAGATTAAGCACTTCATGATCAGCTTAGATATATCCTATTTGGGAGTTATTATATATTCCGTTAATTATTTGAAATTATGAAATTGTGAGATTCCTATGATGTATATTCAAACCCCATGTTGCTACCAGTTAATCATCAGGACTCCTCCAGTCACCATTTTCAACTCTTCATTTTATATCTCTAACCCCCCGATATCGCAATAATATCTGAGCCATATCTTTAATTTTGGAATCATAATAACGTGTTTCAAATTGGATTTATTAAGCTCTTTGACTATTTCAAAAGAATTCATTAGAATTTTGAAATTATTGCAAGAAAGTATTTGCTTGGAGCAGTAAATATAAGTATCTTGTTTCAGGAGTAGAATATCATATCTTTTATAATTCAAAGGAAGGTTTGTTTTTCCATAATTTTAACTCATAAATTTCATATCTTTCATTATAGTAATTGAAATTTCAAAATATTATTTCGAAATCAAATAAGAAATACTTTTCACTAAGAAATTTATAAATGCAGCATAGGCACAAATAATAAGATATATAATAAACTTATGCAAAAGATAGCAGATCAAATTTATTTTTACAGCATTCATAACTTTAATTAATATCTAAAAAGCTTCTATGAAATGATTTTTTGAGTGATTCTGATATTCTTCTCATCGGAAACATCTATCACTTATATTTTATCGGAGCGTTCTATTAAGTAAAGCATCCTCGAGTCGTTGTGTAGATACAACTTTCCCTTAGAGAAAGCAATTTTGTATGATTCAAATGTCGCTAATCTTTCTTTAAATGCTCCATCAAATACCATTATTCAAATAAAATAAGCATTAATAATATTAAAATATCTATTAATTAGTTCAATTATCTTGTTCTGAGCAAAGACATAGATACGATTTCTTTTCCTATTGGTGATAACTTCCAAGTTAACTTAGTTTTTTAGAGGGAAGGACATTTACTTATCAATGTATACAAGGGAGTGATAAGAATTTCCATCTGACTATTTTTCAAATGTCTATGAAGCTAAAGGCAACGCGCTCATATCTGCATAAATACATAAATTAAATTTCTTGAATAGAATGAATTAAGATTCAAAATAAGCAAAACTTAATTTAATTTAAATTAAATTTAAAAAGTGCTTGCGAAGATTAAATACACTATATGCAAGTGGCTATCTAAAGATAAATCCACTTTTCTTCTTGCTATGGAAAAATTCTAATGACTCTTGAGAAGATTTATCCTTTAGTCCTGAAAGTTTATGTCTTTAACTTTTTGAAAGCATGTTACTTATGATAAAACTTTATATTTTTTGTAAAAAAAAGCAATATTTCGAAATACTCCAATTATATAAGAATTCTCATCAGAAACATTTAAAAAATTCAAAGCTAATCTATATTAAATGTACCTTAACCTTTTCCGATTAGCACAGCACGAAACCCATGCTCATTGATAAAGATACAATAATATCGAGTTAATTAGACTTTACTATCTGAACTATTTGTGAAATTATTACTAATCTAGAATAAATAATTTCGATATTAGGAGTTACTTTTCTTTAGCTATCTACCTAATTGTTTGAATTACATTAACAAATTGTAAGACATACTTCTCTACTAGTGTAAAATATATCAAAATTGCAATTAAAGTGAAACTGAGGCTATTTAATATTTTTAAAATAAACTATTTTAATTATAAATTAATTAAAAATAAAGAGGGATGTCAATATTTTCATTCCTCAAGTAAAAGCAGGATGTCTCAGTACTTTCGACCATTAAATTTATATTTTCTTTATAATACTCACAAATTTAATTTTTTTGAAATTTAATTTTTATTTATAAAATGAATTATTATTAAGAGCTTAATTTTTCAAAGGAAAAAAGGTAAATAAAAAGAGTGTTAGAAAGCCAAGGCATAAACTACAAAGATTACTTTTCTCCTTGCTAGGTAAGTAAAGCTTGAGTAGATGACGAAAAGACAATGATAACTACCATTCTAGGACTACAACGATTAGGAACCTCGATTAAGAATCAAGAGGCAGATCTCGTGCTCTCTATAACCTGTCTACCGAGACACCAGACATGACGCTCGCATGACCGGTAGCTCAAGGCCTGAGTAAGGGGATATTTGAAGGAAGGCAGGTATTTCTAACTTTTTCACTGGTATTGTGAGTAGAAGCGCCTGTGTCTTCTTACGGGTATCAGCTATGAGCCCCTGATTTGTTGAACAAATTGCTAAAGAGTGAAGAAAAAGTATTCTAGAAACCGTTAATAAGGGACTATGAGCCCTTTGTTTAATAAGGGGACTAGTGGGGAATTAAATAATTACACCGAATAGTATGAATCATCCGAATTCTTAAATTTAAATCTTGCTCTGGAAGTTCTATTTAAGTATAGTTAGAGTTGCCTAATTAGGCCTGAACTCTAGTTATTAAAGAAACTGAACTTGCTTATTCTTTTTGAGACTAATAACTTCACTAATTTAAAATGGTTTGTAATTTTAATTTATAAATTAAAAAATTCAATCGTAATTTAAGCATCTCTCTTTATCTTAAATATTTAAACTTAATATTATTCCAACTGTAAGAATAATCTAAAATTTAATTATAGTATTTCTTTATTGTATTTTTGATTTTAAAGACTCAATATAGAGCAACTAATATTTTTATTTTCAAAAGCATGTTTCAGTAAGCTTAGTTTTCTTGATTTTTCAATCTTATTACTTAAGTTTCAAATATTATACATTTATCGTTTGATTTTTGAAATTGTAAAAACTATATTAGGAATGTAATTAATAACGTAATGGGAACTGAAAAATAATAAATAAGGCTATTAGGGAACTCACTCATTATATATATAATTGTAAGCCTTATTACCAATATGTGATTAATTAGCCAAATTATAAATAAAGACATCTGTTGTATTAACTTTCATAACATTACAAATTTTAGTAATGGAGAATTTTTCTCTCGTATATCCCTACGCCCACTTATTAAATTTCTATCTTTATAATTTCAAGGCCCGCCCACCACCCTCAGCGTGCACAAGGCCTAAAAGAAAGCAAAGAAAGGATTTTAAATAATTACACAATTTTTGATTTACTCCATGTTTTTCAGAATAATTATTATCTTTATTTTTATTCTGTGGAACTCCATCTTATATTGCTCCTGAAATATTTTGAGTTTTTATTTTTCTTGACTTGATCTCTAAAATATATCTATAGAAATTAAGAAGCATATTTATTTACTTAGCTTGTAGTTGTCTTGCACGGGTGGTGGGCGGGCAAAATTAATGAGTAGGGCCCACAGGGGTAGTGGAGAAAAAAACTCCATATCTAATTTTTTTTAAATCTGAAGTAAGTTATACATAGCCAATCTGTATATTTAAATTTTTGGTTACAAATCTCTATTAATTTTTTTACTTACAGTTATATGACTACTGGTCTGAATACCCCTTAGGGGAATCATTAATTAATTTATTACTTCTTCGTTTACTAATCAAAAGTTGATTCTATTTTTTAAAATTTTAAAAATCAAACGATAAATGTATAATATCAAAAGCTTGAAGTAATATTTTATCAAATTTCTCCTTGATTTTTGAGTCTTATTACCTAAGTTTCCATTAATCTATCTCTGGAATTCTCATTTCTGAAGTAAGAATTCTCAGTGATTATTGTAAAATAAATTTTAATTGCATGCATTATTTTAGAGAATTTATTGAAAAGTCCAATTAAATTATATATCTAAACTCTTTTATCTATGAAAATGTTTAAAATTTATTTAATTTATTAATAATTTGCAACAATAATTCTTATGAATAATTTCTTATGTATATTAACAAATTATTTAAGAAGGTGCTAAGTTAAGATTTTAAAGGACTATATTTAGGGTAAAACTAATTTAATTTATTTGAAACATACACACCCTCATCTTATAAAAGAACTGTGATTAAAACAGAGAATAAAGAAATAATTTAATAATTCTTTATCAGTGATATTCACAGCCGCGAGAGTATTTTATTTCATCCTAATTTATTTATTATTTTATTAATCTACAATTTAATTAAATTACTCGTAATAATTAATATTGCCCTTCCTTTGTCACATACAAGTACTGTATTATTATGCTCCTCTA
The DNA here is from genome assembly GCA_027382625.1 of Tetmemena sp. SeJ-2015. Lineage (NCBI taxonomy): Eukaryota > Ciliophora > Spirotrichea > Sporadotrichida > Oxytrichidae > Tetmemena > Tetmemena sp. SeJ-2015. The sequence goes on along the minus strand of JAJKFJ010021907.1, from coordinate 1,666 downwards.
TATATGCATCTTTAACCACGGTCAACATGCTAGGCTCATATACTTTCTCAATTTATCGAATTAAAGAAAATTAAAGACCAATTTATGAATTTCGAAGTTTGCGAGATTGATCAAGTAAATAATCTGGTTATTACTTTTAAAGAGAAAGAATGGATTTCTCTTGGAATTGTAGTTTCTAAAGTAGAATAAACTAAATTTAATTTAAATAGGCTGCTGTCGAATAGCGCAATTTGGGAATATTTAGTGTAAATGTTCTATAGCACCTTCTCTTTCTATCATAAACTAATAACAAAAACCACCAATTTTATATACTAGATAAGAATCCCAGTCAGTTAAACTAATATGATTGAATTATTTTTAATCAATTTAAATGATAGAAAATATATTTTATAAGAGATTTTGACTCTAAAATTAAATTAAATGACTTATATAAAATAATTATATTCTTGATATACTTCGATCATTTACCATAAGAACTGATAACTCAATTCTTATCATAAGAGCAGAAATAATCGCAATATTTTCTTAACTAGGAGAACTCCTTTTTTTACTTACCAATGTAGAAACCAATAAAGTTAGTATATTATCATTAAGACTATAAAGAGTCTAAGTTATTTTTAAAGGAAAAATATTTGCTGCAACATATAAAATTTAAGATTGTCATTATGATATGTTCGTTTGTCTAATGATCGTATTTCTATATTATTATACATCAACATTTTAATTTACTATAATTAATTTTTATTGCATAGTTTGATACTTACAATTTTTATTCGATTTTATTATATGATTGGTGATCACTGAATCATTCTTTATCTTTTTATTCTGACAAAGAACCTTTTTTAATTAAATTTTTTATATATCTATGAACCTTATTTCGATCCAGCTGTAGAAATAAATAAATAATTATATTTTATTTTAAAGAAGAGTAGGATTGGTGTTAGTTTTGAAAACTTATTGCAAGAGCTATAATTTAGCTGAATTTTTACCATTCTTCACCCTAAATGATGCAACCCTGCTTGTTTAACCGTTATGATAAAAACTGTAGAGCAAATTTTCCTCGGCGTAGGGATTCTAAAACTTATTAATTTGATTTAAAAATCAAATTTAAGCAAATAAAAATGATGGAACATTTAGTCTGCACTTTATTCAAAACAGATTAAAAAATTAAATAAATTTGGCACCTATATTAGAAGTAGTTGAAAGAGAGTAGTTCCACTCAATGTACTGCTTTTAGTGTTTATCGTATTTATAAAGCTGATAAAATTGTCAAAATAATAAATTTATCTTTAAGAAAAAAATTATTTAAGTTTTAAATATTTCGATAATTAGTAAGGTATAAATGGATACAATTTTGTAGTTTTAGAAGTAGATTTGCTTTTGAAAGTTTTAAATATAGGATGAATATGAATGAGTAATCGGGGATAGGAATAATTAAAATAAATACGAACACTTTTGTGATTGAGTAACCATAATTGTTTATTATTTGGAACCTTGAGAAACCCCAAAACATACTTAGTGGAGAGTGAGCGAGAGCTCTATTTATAAGTTCCAATAGGTAGTTTGAGTCTGTCTACTTACCTCCTGGACGTGTAGCGTCAACCTGCCCGACCTCTGGTCCTCCTGCGCGCTGGCGCCTCCAACTCTGTAAATGGGTTATTTAATT
>JAJKFJ010021906.1:0-27102 GCA_027382625.1 Tetmemena sp. SeJ-2015 | reverse complement strand
ATAAGGTATACATTTGCTGATAATACTCTTGATAGTAAATATATTGACAAATAAAGCTTTAAAGATAGTCTAATATTATGATTAATATTTGATAATGAAATAAGAGACTATTACAACTCTCTTCTTAATTCACAACGCTAAAATAAATTAATTTTACTGAATAATTTTTTTATAACCCCTTATATTCCATCTAAAAATATCTTTTAAACTGTATTTTAAATTCTGATTTTATCTTTAATTTAAAAATAAAGATAAATTTTAATCTTTTATTTCATCTTTTTGAGAATTTTAATTTCTCAAAGGTAGTAATTGCCTTAGAAGTAGCATTATAAATATAATATTTGGCTAATTTTAGAATATACTATTTTAACCATAAACTGCTTGCAAAGTTATAAAAGAAAATAAATTTTCTTAATTATGAGGAATATAAAAATTTTCTGTTTAATTAAAATTTTTATTTGATTTAAGAAGTTTTCTAGATTTAGACACTCTTAAAAAGAAACTATTCTTAAGTTAAAATATATTTAAACTTTTATAAAAAAATATATAGCAATTTAAAGTTATTTTAAACTCGTATTATTGTTAAACAGCAAAAATATAATGCTTCTCTTATTGGTATAAAATAACTTAGATTCATATTTCACAAGCTAAAATATTAATTTTTGTGAAAACAAAGTTATTTTAAAAATGAACTTAAAATATTGTGGAAAAGATGCGTGTTTAATTAAATTTTAGTAAATTAAAATGTAACTTTCTTAAATTAATTTATATTAATTTGCTTATAATTGAATAGCATGAGAATCTAAAAGTAATTTAAATTTATTTTACTTATTTAATAAGTTGTTTTAGAAGTAAATTACTAGAACATAACTAAAAAAGTTTAAAATAAAAAAAGCCCCAAATTCCTAAAATAAGTTAGATAAGAAAGTGAGAATAAGTAGTGTAAGCAAATAGGAATCATGAAATTGAACATTATCTTCTCTTCTTAACAATAATCAAATAGATTAAAATTTAATTTAATTTATAAATTGTTTAAAAAGCTAATTAGATCTTTTTAATATGGCGACGAAGTTAAATGCTAAAATTTATTTTTTCAAATTTATCATACAATCAAAAATATAAAGAAAAACAAATAAATACAATAATTGACTTGAGTTTTTAGCCTTTTCCTAACTATAATTAGAAATTCAATCTGAAATTATTTATTAGAAAATAAGTGGGGAAGGAAGTGCACCGCCCCTACTTAATAATTTAATTACTAAATCGTACATATTAGCACCAAAAAAAAGATATATATATATATATAATATCCGAAAAAATTAAGAGTGTGATTTATATTTTCCTTCAGGGCTAAAATTCAAGATTCCTATTTATGAACATAGTTGAAATTTTAATTAAAATCGGAGATTGGGGTTAAAATAATGAAGACTTGCAACTTTGTGACAGTTGAAATAGCTCAAACTTCTCTCGATCTGCAGCTTTTTTTATAGCTTATCGAAAAATAATATGGGTTTCTTCATTAATCATCTTCGTAGCACCTCTCAGCATCGAGATATGATTTTCACAGTTTAAGGCCATCATAATGCTTGGTTTTAATTTAACTTGTGTGGCTTACAACTCTTGACAGAGAGCGTTCCCACAAAAATGTTCCAAGCTGATACACTTCAACTGTCATTAAATCCATTTTAAATTAATATATAATTTAATTTAATTTTCCATTAAATCTTAAGCTAAATTGCATGAAATGATTATGCTTCCATTTTCCTTTTTGTTAATCTTTCGTTTTAAAGACAAAAAAATAATTTTATGAATCAGATCATCTCTGCAGAATTGATGTGGCATTTTTTATAATATCTTAAACAAATTTATATCAAAATTTGCATACTCTCTTTTGAGATTCCTAATGAAAGACTCTCTCTTATGAGAGATACTACGTAATTCAAATAAAAATACTTTTACAAATACTGAAAAAATCCTAAAAAATTAACCTTTTTTTTTCATTAAAAAAAGGGATCAATAAAAAAAAAGGAATACAATTTCTTTTAAACAGGGGAACAAGAAAAAATTTTAAAAAAAATTTTAAATTTTTATCTAATTTTTGTTAAAATAAATAGTTTTAAAGAATTTTCACAATAAAAAGAGAAGATTCACAACCTTCTTCCCATCAAAAATAGCAAATAATCTAATTATTTATCTAGTGAGTAGTATAAATTAGAGATTGGATAATTTCTATATATACTTATAAACTTATTAAACCCTAAAACATTTTGGTGCGAACTTTGAAAAAAATGTTAAAGTTTTAGAATTTAATAAAAAAGAGAATTAGAATTTAAATAAAAATGGATTAAAATTGTGACAGTTGAACTATCTCAAATTTGAATAATTATAAGACCACTAGCAAATTTTATGAAATTTATATTCATGCAACTTTTTTGTGTGGGAGCACCAAGTTAAGAGTTTTAAGCTACACAAGAAAACAAAGAAAATGAAGATGAAAAAGATAGGAGTGTTATCAACATATCTCGCTTCCGAGCAGCGCTATAAAGTTCTTTAAAGAAAAAAAGCATAATAATTTTAAAGAGCTATCGAACAAGCTAGAGATGGGAGTGGAGGATAAATCTGCTAATTTAACAGACACAAAGTCTCAGACCTCGACTTATTAATTTAACCAGTCACCAATATTATCAAATTCTATACTATATCTCTTAGACCTTAAAAGATTGGAGCTCTGGCTCTCATAGCTGCCTTGACTATCGATTTTACTCACTAAACATGCGCAGGATAGGGTAATGTACAATTAATTAGCTCTAAAAAATATTTTCTTTATTTTAAAACCAATGTTAAGACACATTATAAGAGGCCACTTAAAAAAATATTTTTAAAGCTTAAATTTTGGTGATATGGAAATAACCTTTAAAATGATAATAAAGGTCAAATTTTATCTTAGTTTCTTATAAATCGAGGACCTATAAAGTAAATTTAACCACTCTTTTATTTTTTGCCTTCAAATGTTTTAATTCGTAAGTTAGGAAGAGATGGAACTTTGGATTATAGCAAATCAACTCCACCGGGGACAAGAGAGGAATGTGATTTGTATCCAACTTATGATTTTTCAGGATGCTCATCTACTTGCACAATCAACTTAGGAAAATCCTGCTATAGTATAGTATATGACGGATCATCATTTTAAGATAGTACGAGATGTTAATTTTCTCATTGATATTTAAAATGGCGTTCATCTGTGTGCTACGATTAATGCATCTACTAAGCATCACCTCTAAGTAACGATCTTTAAACCTAATAAATGTTTTTAGCTTGCCTGAGTAGTCAATATAGTGCAGAATTAATTAGAGAATCGTCTTGAATAGTTATTAGAATTAATTAAAAATAGAAAATAATTCGCTTCAATGGAGGAGCCACTCTAAATTCAGGATAGCTTGTGCATTTATTCCAAGGATTTCATTAAAATTGCCACTCTAACTATAAATACTTGTAAGTAACTCTATTCATTTTGAAAAAATAATCCCCAATTCCTCAATTGAATTTCAAAAAAAGGAACATTAATGAAAATAATTGTGAAATTTAAGATTTATAAAGCTTAATCTATTTCTTCAATCTCATTTTTTTAATTCTCATTTCTCATCTTATTCTTTAGGTTTCTACTTGCAGATGCCAGATTTCTACAAAATCAAATTTAAAAATTCACTCTACTTAAAACAGTCTTCATCTTATACGCTAAAATAAATAAACATGAAACTAAAGTTATTCTAAAATAATTTAGAAATATTTAATCAAGTACTGTCTCTTTCTTGTGTTTTTATGTATTTCGTGTAAAAATCTTATTTACTTAATAAAAAAATTCAATCCTATATTCTGGCCTTGACTTCAGCGCTTATTGTAATAGCGATTGCACTTTTAAAGATAGCACAAAAGTTTGCCAAATCCTATATGATCAAGGGACCCTTACTCTTTCTTGCTATGTTCCTACGACAACTACTACCACAACTACCACAATGACAACGACGACGACTACTACAACCACAACAACTACAACCACTACGAGGACAACAAGATCAACTACATCTTCAACTACTACCAGTACTACAACTCCTGCACCTACAAGACCAATCACTAAAGATAAAGAAAAATTCATTCCTAGCGTCACTCCAAATCCTATTATCTCTTCAAGACCTCTGCCAACCAAGACCCCTTCATCATCTAAGTTGCAAGAGTGCCTAACTTTCGCAAATGAGATGGACACCTCAGATGAAGAAAACTACATCTCCAAAAAGAGTAGTGATTTCTCAAGGATAATGTCTAAAGAGGTGGTTTGCCCAGGAATGCAAAACTGCTATGGCCTATAAAAATCTAATACAGGAGGCTGCATCTGGCAAAGAAAATTCAAGGTCACTTGTTCTCTTGAAAGTGAATAAGTTTTCATCAGAGTGCAAACGAATTCATTGCCAGACCACTGTTTCATCGGGTCTGCTGAGACTTTAATTTAAGAAAATCAAATAGACTTCAAAGTGAAATTTAATGTTGAGAAGGCAAATATCTAAGTCCAATAAATTCAAACATCATAGAAAGTCGGTTTAACGCTTTGCTCATAAATCTCAAAGCCCAAACAAATTTTAAGTTTGAAAGAGATTTCTGGTATTAGCGGCTAAGTTTTTGGAGTTGCTTTAAATGGTGTTCCACTCTATTCAGGATATTAAGTTGATACAAGTTTCGACGCCTTAATCGCTTCCTCAAATAATATGATTGGAAGAACCTCACTTGACATATGTCTTGGAGGACTGTCAAAAGATGGTTTATACAAGTATTCGAGCTACTCACCATGCATTTATAGCTCTGAATACAAAAATACTCTAACCACTCCTTCTTACTGTAACAATGATTCATCTTGCAAAACTAATAGCATTCTTTTCCCTTTGGGAAAAATTACTGACCCTTCTTAAAAGACTCTGAAGGTGGTGGGAATAGCAAAAGATGGCCACAAAATATTGGGACCTTATAAGAGCGACGGATCACTCTGGCAACCTTGTGACTTGGACATTTGTAATGGCTTAACGATTATTAGAATATAAAACTAATAATATATGTATTATTTCGCAGAAATAGATTTATGAGGAAACATAATTTTAATTTATTGGTTAAAATTATAATATCACTATAAGATTTTTAAATTTAGATTTTTATTTAATTTAGAGAATAAATCTCTTCTGTAGTTAATAGCTGAATCTTATTTAATTGTAAGCTTAAATAGATTTTATAACTTAATTTTGATTAAACTAAATTAATATCTCCTACTTTTAAAAATTAAAACTCTTGAATCTGTCCAAGAATGGCAAATTTATCCAAAGTCCATTAATTGAGATACTTTGAGATCCTATAAGAACTTGGATGAATAAGTGTACCTTGGGCTTCTGATGATAATAGCTCAAAGTAGATTTTCTAGCTGGAATATCAGCTCTAATTCCTGGTAGAGAATCAGCATCGCTTAATCCGTCCTCCTATCGCAGATTTAATGAGTTTCATATTTTTAAGAAGACACTCTTAATCAAATAGAGAGCAAAAACCTTATATTATTTATCAACAATTAGATACTTTTAATCACTACTCTTTGACAATTCAGTAAGAAAAAACTAGTATTTGTACCTTAAAACTAGAGATAACTTTAACTACTGTATAAATACTACTCAGTTTGCATTTAATTGTCTAAACAATCTGTATTTTTTAACTATTTACGCAATCATCTAATTCTATCTAGCTATGTCATTGATAAATTTTGAATTAAGTTTCTTCTATAATGGAAGCTACTACTATGCGACTACTACATTCTTTCCCTATACAATAGGATGCTGGGGACCAGCTAGTGCTCCAAACTCATTCACTCTTTCTTGCACAACTAATCAAAGAATTTGCAATTCAAGACTCCTTGCTCAAGACTCAGCAAACCAGGGTCTTTTTAACGGGGAGAAGTTATTAAATAGAAGCTTTGTGCTTTATACTTCAGTAGCTCTCGCTATTATTAATTTAATAGGAATATGAGCAATTAGAAAAATTCGTTTTGAACGATTATAATATTTATCTGTTGTAGAAAACAAGATTAATTTCATTAACCTTTATTAAAGAGGATTTATCTAATTCTTTATTTTTAATAACATTCTCTTTAGTAATGATTTTTAATGTTAAGAAAAAAATTACTTAACTCCGCAGAGTGCAAGAGATATCAGACGGATGCTATCGGACTTTTTTACTCAATTTTGTCCCTTAGCGTGACACAGAATATTTTGTTCGCAGAAGCTGGACCTATGCCATCAAGGAGGTTGGTAAGGTGGAATTACAGATGTATTCTACGATGCCTCGACTTTAGCCGTGAAGTCATGTGGGTTTATTAACCCTTAAGGATTTCTTAACAATCTTATTTTTAAGCTGTATCACTCAATAATTTAAATTTTATGAACTAGATTAGTGGCGTCTTCACTCTGCTGTTGAGATCGACAAGGAGTAATTTTTTAATTTAATTTTATGATGAATTTGAAGGGTTAGATGCAAAGGTATCATTCTACCATGAAGGTTTCCCTTTTGAAGAGACCTTGCCAATATAATTCTGCACAAGATAATAGCAAATTACTATGATGTTCAATATTGTAAGTTTAAGCAGAAGGGCGGGGTCATTATGAAAAGTTTAATATAGTCCTGTCATCGTTAGGTGAGCAGGGCAAAAAGATTAATACCCTATGTGATTTAATGTGAGTGGAAATTTGGTTGGTTAATCCTCCTGTTTTTTATTTTCTTTTGAAGGATTTTTAATTGCTGATAAATCCTAATTTCTAATTTACGAACAGTCTTTTAGTTTATGATAGGGAACTTAAAAGTATTTAGCAAGAGTTATTTTATATATAATTAGTAAAATATATGCAAGATCTCAAAATTAATAATTATATAAATCTATATTTACTATAATAAGTTGTAATTTAAATAATTTTACTCATAAAAGAGCAAGAACGAATTGATGCTCTATCTTTCTGTAAAAATGATTGCGTTAGGAAAAACATAATTTAATTTACTTTACTAATTCATAATTGTCGAGTGAATTGCTCTTGAAGAGAAGATTTCTAAAACATAACCAAATAAGTTTCCAAACTATAAAGCACAATATTATATTCTTCAAATTTAATAATATTATAGGTGAAAATTTAACTAAAATTTAAAGGAGTATAAAATTAAGATGAAGGTTTTTATCATGAGATTATCAAATATATACCTTCATCATTCAGATTATCTCTGCAATAAATTTAAATAAAAATTTATGATCTTTTTTAATAAAGCAGCTTAGTATCATTTAATTTTTGGAAAAAATAATTAAATCGTACTAAGCTTGTGCCCAAAACTAGAAAACTATAACATGAATTATCTTAAATTATTCTAAAATGTTCAATTTTTTTGTTTTTAGCAATATTTTGAATTTAATCTTAAACTATTTTAGTTAAATTATAAGTAAGCTATTAATTTATACTGGGCAGAAAGGATTTAAATTTCAGATAGCAATATAGCTTGAAATTTAATGAATAAATAAATTAAGTAGAATTTTTATTTATTTTCCTTATCAGTTTCGTTGTTAATTTTGGGGTTTAATTTTGGGCTTGTCCCAAGAAAAATCTGTGATATGTATTATCGAAAACTGAAATTGAGGAAGGAGATTGGCCAATTTATTGGCTTAGTTTCTAGAACAGTATTATATCTTCTATGGGAGCTCTAATCATCATTATGGCAGTAAAGCAAACTAAAATTAAATGACTAACAATCTCCAAATTAATTTAGCTACCTCACATTATTAAATAATTTGATTATTTAAATTTAAGATTGGTCTACTGGTTATTAATTATTAAAACTACATAAGCTTTCCTGGTGTTAACTTTCAGCTATTATGATTTCTTAAAAGCCCTTGAAGTTTACAATTATAGCTCTCATAGCTATCTCAATAATCGATTATACTCACGAAGCATGCGAGGGAGGAGGTAATATACAACTAAATGCTCAACATATTTTCCTTTCTTTTATCTCCAAGGTTAATTCCTTTTATTTTGCGTACTCATGCTATCTTTTAATTACACCTGTTTTGTAACATAGCAAAAGAAATACCTTTTAAAAGACAAAATCTTACTTGAAGTTTTAAATTTACTTTGAGAATCAAACAATACCCAGCAAATTTAGCTGCCTTTTAATATTTCATTTCTGGAGTTACAATTGAATTAACGTTAAATTTTAGCAAGAAACGGTCTATTTTAAGTTGGCACTGCTTTAGAGGAATGTGATTTGCCTGTTAACCAAGATCCTTTTTCAAGTTGCAATGATGATTGCACCATGAAAGCTGGATTTACCTGCATGAATTCACTCTCAGGGCCTTTCTACCATTTTTAATGTTTATTTTAATTTAAGTTTGTATTTTACCCCTAAGCATCTACATGCTATTAGTAATTCATCTAAAATTAATCGCCATTACGTAAGAAGCTTGAATTCTTAATAGTATTTAGTGTGCTTGAGTCAGTCAATGGGAGGCCTTGACTTCACGCCTTATGGCAATATGGATTGCACCATGAAAGACCCTAATTTATACTGCCAAATAAAGTCTGCTCCAGTTGGTACCACTCTTGAATGTAAGACACATACAACTACTACAACGACAAGTACAACTACTAGAACTACCACAACAACTACCACTACAACAACCACCACGGCACGACCTAAAACCACTGAAAAGGAAAGATTCGAGCCAGTTGTTATGGAAACACCAAAACCTGTTATCTCCTCAAGACCTCTCCCTTCCACAACTACAACTTCAGACCTGCAAGAGTGCCTGGCATTCGCATCTCAGCTGAATACATCAGATAAGTAAACCAAAATTGTCAAAAAGAGGAGTAGTTTTTCCAGAATAAAGGCAGAACAGGTGGTTTGCACGGGGATGCAAAACTGCTATGGACTTTAGAAATCTAACTCAGGAGGCTGCATGTGGTCGAGAAAGTTTAAGGTCTCTTGTGCTCTTGAAGATGGTTAAGCATTCATAAGAGTGCAAACGAATTCTCTGCCAGACCACTGCTTTATTGGATCTCCTGATACAAACATTTAAGAAAACTAGATAGACTTCAAGGTGAGGTTTAATGTTGAAACTGCAAAACTCCAAGGCCAATAAATTCAAAATTAGCAGAAAGCAAATTCAAAAATTTGCGCAGCAATCTCAAAGCCTCATCAAATGTTATCCATGAAGGAGATTTCTGGAATTAGTGGCTAAGTTGTTGGCATAGCCTTGAATGGAGTCCCAATCTACTCTGGATTTTCAACTTATGCAAACTACGACTCCCTACTAGCCTCTTAAAATAACATGAATGGAGGCACATAATTAGACACTTGCCTTGGAGGACTTTCAAAGGATGGTATATACAAGTATTCAAGCTTCTCTCCTTGTTTATTTGGCTCAGTCAAAAATTCTATTTCCACTCCTTCTTATTGTAACAATGATCCCTCTTGCAAGTCTAACAGTATGTCATACGCTCTAGGAAAGATAATAGAGCCTTCTTAGAGAACTCTGAGTATTGTGGGAATCGCAAAAGATGGACACTAAATTTTGGGTCCTTTTAAGACTGATGGATCGCTATGGTAACCTTGTGATGTGGACGCTTGCAACGGCTTGACCCTTATTATAAAATGTAGATAACAAAAGAAGAATAAATCATAAATATCTTCAGTGAATAATCTCTAATTCTTTTAAAAATTTGCATATATTAAAATAATAGACAGCTATCGACTTACTAAATCATTTATTTAGATGATGAGACAAGTTTTTGTTATTAAAAATGTTGTAAATAAACCATTTTACCAGAGAATAAGCTGATTGCATTTGTAAATTTAATTTAGAAAAATTTATTTATTGCTTTAATTTTTAGACTAAAATCTCTCCGATGTTAAAGCAAATATGGTAATTAAAGAACTCTGTGTGTTATTAATAATTTTCTAATTATTGATATCAAAATAAATTAACTTTTTAATCTTAGATTCCTATATCCATTTTAAAAATGATAAATTAAAAATATATCTTTGGAGAGAGGAATTTCAATGAGCTAACAGCAAACAGACTCATTTTCTTTCAGTTATTATTCTCTTAATCATTAATATTTCTAGGCTAAAATGGTTATGTATCAGCAAATGCAAAATGAGAAATGAAAAGGTTATTTGGTATCAGCTCTTCATCAGCAGCAAGAGCATAATTTGTAGAAGATTAACTATTTAATTATAAGCACCAATTAGCAGATTACCATGCCATACTTCAAATTACACTTTTTAAGATGATTCTTGAAGATAAGAATGATTAATTGTTTAAATTATCATAAACTTATTAAAGTAAAGAATTAAGAAATTCTTAAGGGTAAACAAATCTTGTTATTGTGAGAGTGCTTGCAGATTGAAAGCTTCTAAAGGAATTAATTAATTTAAGAAATATAATTGGACTATGCTTGAGGGTTTTGGGATTGGCCAAAATTGTTTTGTTGCTAATTTTGAGAGGTCTCCACTTAATCTCTATTGGTCTAAGAGTTACGAGTGCTCAGGACTAGGATCTTTATAGCTTTGGAAGACTATTGAATAGATTATTGGTGTTATAAATTTCAGTTACTCTGGCTATTGTTAATTTAATAGGAATTTGAAGGATAAGTTTCAAAGAATATAATTTATATATTTAAATTTGGATATACAATAAGCTAAAAATTCAAAAATTCATTAGATATTTTAAACAAGTATTTTACTTATTCTACTTTATTCAAACTTATTCCTCTTTAAATATCATTTTAAAAGAGGAAAAGTTCAAAGAAAATTTTTTTAAGATATTTAATAGATCAATGAAACAAAAGAAATTATAAAACTCTATTTATATATTTTTGAGCTTAACTCGAAAAATCCTTAGGAATCTCTTATACTAAAAATTTAAAACATCATCTCCATCGCAAAATTTAGTTGCCAGCGCGCACTATTACTTCTCGCCATTTGAAAGTTGCTTTTGCATTAATAATTCAATTGTTAGCAAATCCACTCTATTTCAAAATTGCACTCAATACTTTGATTGATCCTCAAAACTCTTCGCCACTAAGCGCACTTCAGTTTTGAGTACGCGCAAATCTTCCATAGATTATTTCCTTATCTCAAGATCTCTCCGTAAACTGTAGCAAACATCTATCGTTTGAAATGCATAACGTACAAACTTGAATCCGAGTGAAGCGCTTATAGACTCACTTAAGCCATTTTATTATTAATAATCGAAATTATATTTACGACAGCGCTCAGGTGTGAGAGGGAAGCGTGAATTGTATGTGCTGACAAGCTGTGTTCACACACAACACCTTACAATAAGAGTTGGTACAAAAGCACAAACATATCAAACTGAACGGACAAGACAAGTTGACTACAATCGTTACTTGCAAATCAAGCGAAGACTCATGCTTAGAAGCTTATGTCCTTTCATCCTCGCCTATCAAGCAAGACAGTATGTGCTTCCTTAAGAAGCTCAAGAGAATCACAGACCGTGAATCTTCTATCCTGACAATCTCAGCTTCACAAAAGACAAAGAACTAAAAGGGCATTACCTGAGTTGAACATCACTCCTGTTTTTAATGTTCCATACCCGCCAGAGTTAACGGCATTTAGATTTACTGGAACTTAGTTAAGGACACTAAAAAAGCTGCTGCTCTATCACTGAATGCATGATTAACGATACAGAGGATTTTAATAGTGAGTAATTGTAAAGAAGGAAGAAGGAAAACAAATTATGTGCGAAGATAATGTAGTAGTAGATTCCTTTCTCGCTTCTGTTGCCAATGACCTAGCTTCTCACTTCAACCTGCTCCCGCATCTATGTATATCTCGTCGTCCCTAAGTTTGTTATTAGTATAGACGCTGGCTCCACCTCGATGCTTTGTATTTTGCTTCCGTGCTGAATACCGCTCTTCCGATCTCATTAAGTAGATGCCAGTGCCAGTTTTCTCTACACAGTAAAACTCTAAAACTTACTAGAGAAGTAGAACTTCTTTAACTGCCAAACCATTCTCGCTATAAAACATTCCTGCTTCTTTGGGTCCGTTCTCCTCACTTACAAATCTCTTCCTGTGTGCATCTTCCAATGATCTCTTTGATGTACTCTGCACGTACAGTAGCAAGCAAATAAGAACCTCGTTCTGGCAACTTGTTTGAGAGTTTTCTTGCTAGAGAAATTGAGCAACTCCGACTCCCATCGAATCGCCCTACATATTAGTGACTGAATCTCAGGATAGTTTTCTCCATCATGTTGACATCATGTTTTGAGAGCTCTTCTTTACTCATCAGCAAGAATCTTTGAGAACAATCTTTTTCCATACATTGTCGAAGAACAAACCAACTAAGATTATTGTTATCCCATATAGAGTCTACCTGCTAATGACGGTACCGTAGAGTCTCCTGCTTCGGAAACCTGTTGCCTAACTCTTGCGCTTCCACTCTAATCGCTTAAAACATTCAAGTTTCCACCCATCTTGCTCGATACTCGTTTCTTTTTGAATTAAATCAAATTATTATATACCTAATCCGACCCACGAAGCTAAATCTTTACTATTTAATAGTAATCCTATAGAGACAAGAATTAATAAGACTAGAAACTAAGCAATCACTGCAAGTTTTGAAGAGAGCTCCTTTTCTATATGTGTGCTCCATTAAATTAAATACTAATTAAACTGCTTAAAACTAAATTAGTAGAAATACTAAAGTTGCTGCCTTAATAGTAGCAGTTCAATCGCGTTGCAATTAAATTAGTAGCAGCTATTTTTAAGCCTTTCGTACGTCTACATTACTAACATGGTTGCCAACGAAATTAGTAGCACCGATCTTGAACTTAATTCGTAGCAAATCAAGCAAAATAATATGGAGGTATCTAATAATAAATAAGAAAGATGAAGAACATCAGATAAACTACAATCTTTTCACTCTGATGTTCTGTGAGTTGTCATAATAAAGTCTGGCTCCTTCATAATTTAAAATGATTAAAGGCAACCACCTAGCTAAAGACAAGTACAAACCTTAGCAAACACAAGCTTAAACTAATGTTCGGAACACACCAAACAAGATATGTGCACTATGCAAGGGGGGACTCTCTAACTTGACCGACAAGAATCTCTTGCTTTAAATTGTCAAGCCAAGAGGAGAAAGTCGTGCGTTTTAAACTTATCGCACCTGATGCTGTCTTGTGCCTCCAAACTAATAGAGAAAAACTTTTTTAAGCGATAATTCAACGGACAGTTTCGAATACCTCGAGCTCAAGCGGGCACATCCAAAATCCACTCGACAAACCTAAACTAGATCAAGCATTAGAAAGTACCGCTATCCTTGCTCAACTTTTGAGCAGACTTTCTCTCACTCTGCTTTCCTCAAAAAACAATGGAGAAGAAGCACATGCTGAGTCTAATTGAGGATAAAGAAACTTAAGATGGGCATCTAAGAGCAACACGATACCTTTGACAAGTTCAACTGACAGAGAAGCAAGAAGAAAGAAGAGAAATTAGTTCATGAATCAAAACGCAGTGTATGTGTCATAAAAGCTTAGCTACTCAAAGCACACTCCTATGCTTGAGAGTTAACTTGAGAGTGTTTCAAAATTACCTCCACCGCTATGGCAAAGCGAGAACACCATCATAAAAGAGTAGCTACAATCTTCCTTTACCAATACCTTGTAAAGAAGAAAGGGGATCTTGATTTCGCAACGAACTGACCAGTGTTGAGAAGCGAGGGACAAAAACTTTAAGTACGTTCTTCATCTTGCTGGTTCTTATCGATCATATTACATCGCCATTCGCCTTCCTAAATGGAAGATCACACTAAGAGAATTTCAGCACGTCCAACAAATACTAGCTTTATCTAATTCTCACTACCTCGTTAGAGGAGGATGATTGCATGAGTGGATCGGAGATCTAACCAGAGAAATGGCTGATAAACTTTGTAAACAGTCAGACAATGTCATTAACTTCAACAGAGTATTAAGAAAGAAAACATTGAGAGCATCGCAAAGGAACTGCAGCTACTTCCAATAGAACAACTTGCTCAAACGTCCAGGTCATGGACATTTGTCTATAGTCAATTCATACTTGAATGCATATGAAAACCAAGTAAATTACTACTAGTAATGAAGATGAGCAATTATATATTCGCAACAAGACATTGTAAAATAGAACTTTCTATAAAAATTAAAACAAATAATAATCAAGCAACCAGAAACTAACACTCATTATCTGATATAAAAGACTTAAAGTATAAAATTCAAGAAATAGACAGACGTCAAGTATTCACCTTCCTAAGACTTTAGATTGCCTTTTAGCATGATTATAAGATAATTAAAAATATAATAAAGAAATAAATATATCATTATTTTGTTTTCATATTATGGGGTTTTGGGTGCAGATGCATTTAAATTATGAAACACGAGAAATAATTCTTCAAAATAGTATCTTGTCCAATAGATAATAAAAAAATTAAATATTTTAGCTAATAAATTAAGGGGCTGATTATATCTTTTTCTCTGTTTTAACTATTATTAAAGAATCACTCTGAAATTCTTTGTAAAAGAAAATTTAGGGTATCTCCTTTCTTCTTAATGTTCATTTTTTTACAAGCCACGAATAAAAAAAAGATATAATTTGCCAAAACTAATTTTTAAAAATTTTAAAATTTCTCATGAAGGTCTTAATTCTGGATTTCGCTTTAAGAATAATTCATAAAAGTGATTTCTGAGTTTATTTTATTTGATTCTAAAAATCAGCCATCCCTACTCAATGGTTAATATAGTTATTTTAAATTTTGATAGTGTTTAAATTACAAGATAATTATCTATAATCCAAGCATCATCTTTATATGTGGGAATAGTCAGTTCTGCGAAACAAATTCCCAGAATTAAATTTAAGAAGAAATGTTGCAAATTAAATTACAAGAATTTTATCTTCTCTCAAGAACTGCCAATAAAATACTGATAAGAATTTTAACTTCGATTATCAGACGATTATTAGTATAATATTTGTCAGACATGAATTATTGTTTGAAACTCCTCATTGTAAATCCGTTCTTATGCTAACAGGTATTTTAGAAAAAAGATTTTGCTGAATAGTAAATGATAAGATAAATTTGGCTCAATAAAAATTAAATAGATCAATTCGACATGACATCTTGAATGAAATAATTTATTCTCTATGTAGATGTATGTAAAATTTATTGATTGGTGTATTTTGCTGTTTTTTACTTAGATATTTGATAATAAAAAGGATGAATGTTATTCCGTCAACTCCAATCTCCCTGAAAATTAGAAATAGAACATTTACGCATTCTAATTAAAAGGAGTTTTAAATTGAATATAGGATTTTGACTTTATAATTCTTTAAACTTATTAAAATTTTAAATTTGGTGTCACCTTTAACCGATATGTTATCTTTAAAGCCCTCAAAGATTGTTTAAATAATTCTCTTAGCTGCCTTTACTATCGATTATACAAACCAAACATGCAATGCAGGAGGTAAGATATAAAAAATTTCTCAAAATGTTTTCCTTTAATTTACATTAAAGGATAAGACGACTTAAAAGGCAATTAAATAATTTTATTATAGGAAATATATGATTTGTAACCACTAATTGAGATTTTTTAAAATAAAAAAGTAAATAATTCATTTAATTGAGCATCAATTTGCTTTATCAAGCTTAAATTTATTTTTAAGCGTTTCCTCCCTTCTTATATTTCACTTCAATCCTTTAGTTTTTGTTTTCATTTAAAATTTGATAAATCTTTTTTTGTTATTTATCTCTAATAATGTAATTAGGAATATCAAAGCGTACTTTTATCATATTTCAATTTGACTTGTTTAGTCTTTAGTTGCCAAGATTTTTTTAATACTTTGTGACACTACAGCGAATTCAAATTCTATCTAGAACTTGACTAGTGCAGTGAGTATTGAGGTACCAAAACTAAAGTCGGACTTGATATGTAAAGTAGTTTGCAGGTAACTTTTTAATAAATTCACTTACACTTAACTTATTTAAAGTAGTCACTTCTTTCATTTTTAATATTTTTTTTTAAAGAAAATATTATCTAAATTATCTTAAACTTACCATTTCTGTCCTAATTTATACAACAATTTAATTTTAAAAAATCAATCTTTAAATAATATTCATCCGATAACTGATTTTATTTGGTGATATGAATATAGCTTGCAATTTATTATAAGTTCAATATTTCAGAAAATCTCTTTTTTATGTTCAGATTTCCTGAGTAAAGTTCTACACTTGATTAAATTTTTTGTTTTGCTTTCAAATGTATTTATAAGTAAGTTAGGAAGAGATGGAACTGTGGATTATAGTGATAATCCATAAGGTCTCAGAGAGGAATGTGATTTGGAACCAAGAGATAATATTTCAAGATGCTCAGCAGCTTGCACTATCTACCCAGGATCATCCTGCTTTAGTCACTCTGATGACTAATACTTTATTCTAATGATTAAAATCGATTGTAATTTTAATACTTTTATGAGTCCTTGTGCTACGACTAGTGCATCTACCAATCATCCCCATTAAGTAGGATGCTGGAATTTAACTCTTATTTTGCCTTTAGCTTGCTTGAGTGATCAATATCCTACACTTGACTTCAGCGCTTATTGCAATAGCGATTGTACCTTCAAAGATAGCTCAAAAGCTTGCCTCATTTTAAATATACGTGGAACTATCACTCTTTCTTGTTTCACTCCTACTATTTCGCCTACCCCAACTACTACCACTTTCGACGACAACGACAACGACCAACCACAACTACGACTAGATCTACGACAAGTACTACCTCTACTACTACTACAACCCCTGCTCCTACGAGACCTATAACTAAAGATAAAGAAAGATTCAAGCCCACTGTAACCCCAATTGCGTTTATATCTTCAAGACCTCTGCCATCAAAGACTCCTTAGTCTTCTAAGTTGCAAGAGTGTCTGAGTTTCGCATCTGAGATGGACACCTCTGATTAGCAAAACTACATTTCCAAAAAGAATAGCGATTTCTCAAGGATAAGGTCCGAAGAGATAGTATGCCCAGGAATGCAATCTTGCTATGGGCTTTAGAAATCTAACTCAGGAGGTTGCATCTGGCAGAGAAAATTTAAGGTTACTTGTTCTCTTGAGAACGAGTAAGTTTTTATTAGAGTGCAAACCAATTCTTTGCCTGATCACTGCTTCATAGGCTCTGAGAGCACACTTATATAAGAAAACCAAATAGACTTCAAGGTCAAGTTTGATATAGAAACTTAGAGACTTCAATCTTAAAGAGTTTAAGACTCTCAAAACACCAATTAAAAACTTTGCTCACTTATCTCAAAACCAAATCAAATTTCTTCCTTGAGGGAGAATTCTGGAATAATTGGTTAAGTTGTTGGAGTGGCCTTAAATGGAGTTCCTTTCTACTCAGGCTATTCAATAGAAGCAAATTACGATTCTTTACTAGCTTCCTCAAATAATATGAATGGAGGAACTTTACTTGACATCTGCCTTGGAGGACTGTCTAGTAATGGGCCCATAAAGTATTCCCAAACTTCCCCTGGGCATGATTTTTAGCTCTCAATTCAAAAATTCCCTGACCACTCCTTCTTACTGCAACAATGATTCCTCTTGCAAGACTAACAGTATCCAATTCGCTCTAGGAAAAATCACTGACCCTAATTATAAGACTCTGAAAGTGGTGGGAATAGCAAAAGACGGTCATAAAATATTGGGACCTTATAAGAGTGATGGGTCTTTGTGGTAAAACCCTTTCGAGGGGGACATTTTTTAATGGGCCCGGACCATTATTAAAAAATATTTTTTTTGAAAAAAATTTTTTAATTTTTAAATTTATTTACAGATTTTTTATTATTGGGTTAACAATTTTAAAATTTGGATTATTTTTTAAAAAAATTTTTTCTTTTTTTATTTGAAATACCCCTTTAAATTAAATTTTTGGTTTTTTTTTTTTTGAAACAAAAACAATTTTTGTATTTAAAAAAAAAATTTTAAAATTTTTTAAACCTTATAAAAAAAAAGAAGGGGAAAAAAAATTAAATTAAAAAATTAAACCTTTTAAAATTTTTCATTTTTAAAAAATTTAAAAAATAAAAATTAAAAAAAATTTTTAACTTGAAATTAAAAAATTTTAAATTCTTTTTCATAATTTTTTTTTAATTTATAAAATCATGCCTTTTTCCGATGCCCCGGGAAATTTTTTTGGGGCCGATATTTTACAATTTCCCAAAAATTAATTCGAAAATTTCAAAAATTTTATGTAAAATAAATTTTGCCTACGATCCCTACTTTGAACCCAAAAATTATGCAAAGAACTGATAAAATTTAACTACAAACTTTATTAAAAAACCATTTTTTTTATTAGAAATAAATTTGTTTATCATTCGACAGAAATTTAAAATTTTATAGAATATATTTTCTTTAAACCCTTTTTTTTTGCTGCATCTCTGGGAATTTTTTTTTTATTAATTTAAAAAAGTATTTTTTAAAAAAGGTTCTTGATTATTTGGTTGGAAAAAAAGTTTAATTGGGAAATTTATCAAAGGGGGATGAGTAAAATTTTTTAATTTCTCTTAAAAAATGATTTTTATTTAAAAAAAAAGTTATCTTTCAAAAAATTTTTCAAAAAGTTTTTTAAAAGATTTAAATATTTTGTTTTTTTTTAGTAAATTTTAAAACTTCTCGATTAAAAAATTTCTTTTTAAAATTCCTTATACCAAAAACCCTTTAAAATTTTTTAAATTTTTCCAAAAATTTTTTTAAAATTAAATTTTATTAAAAAATTAATAAAATTTTAAAAAAAATTTTAAAGAAACTTCTCTATAAGGGACACTTCCTAAAGCAACCACCACATTTTTCCCCCACACAAGGGGGTGTTGGGACCGGGGTTTGCCCCTCCAAACTCAAAACTCACTTTCTTGCAAAAAACTAATCAAAGAATTTGCAATTCCGAACTTCTTTTCTCAAGAATAAAAGGGTTAGGAGAGGGTCCCCATTTAAACGCAGGAATTTCCCTTTTTAAAAGCTTCAAAAATATAACCCAAATTCAAAAATAAACATCTTTAAAAAAATTTTTAAGTAAAGGATTTAATGTGTAAAAAATTTTTTAAACCTATTTAATTTATAAATAAGATATAAAAATTTTTATAGGGCTTTTTAAATTTTTTAATATTTTTTAGTTTAAAAAGGTTTTAATGGAAGCCATCTTATTAAAAATATAGAAAGAGAAAATATTTCGTGGCTAAAAATAAGCTATCAATAATAAATTCTTACAATTTTAGAGTTTTATCTCTATAAATTAACTATCTTTTTTCTGATCTAAAACTGCCCACAAAAATTTTATCTTTTAAAAATTAAAATATCCCAAAAAAATTCTGCAATTTTTATAAATTTTAAAAATTCTCTAATTTTACGCAAATATTAGTCAAATATTATTTTCCCCAATTTTTTATGAAGAATAGTTTTTTTTTTATTAAAAAACCTATTCCCCTTTAAAATTTTTAGTGCCTTTTTTGAAAATTTTAAAAAGTTGGAAAAAAGCATTTAAAATAAAAATTTTAATTTTTATTCTTTTCAATTTAAAATTTTCCAAACTTTTTAAATGTCTATATCTTTTTTCACAATTATTTTAAAGTTAAGAAAATTTTTTTCCCAAATTTTTTTTAAAAATTCGGAAATTTTTAAAAAATGGAGGGAAATTGGAAAAAATTTAAAATTTAAAGGGGGAAATTTTTAAAAGGCCAAATTAAAAAGCAAGTTGAAGCAGCTCTGAAATTTATGTTTTGATCCCTGTTAAAAAAACCCTAAAAAACATTTTATAAAAATTTCCCTATTGCACTTATTTAATCAATTAACTACAATAAAAACAAAATAAGATGAGAAAAAATTTTTTTTTTATCTCAATTTTTCCAAAATAAAAACCCCCTACCAAAAATATTCCCAACTTTTAAAGTTGAACTAGCTTTAAAAAATTTAAAAGCACAGAAAACTTTTTAAAAATTTAAAAAAAAATCCAAAATTTTCAGAAGTAAAAAAAAAATGGACAGTAAAAAGAAATGTCTTTAAACCACTCAAGAGAAGAAGATCTTGGGTTTTATTTTAAAGCATTAGTTACTTTTAAAAAGCAGTAGGTTTTTCCCTTTTTTTTTAATAAATTTAAAAAAATTTAAGAACCCCTTGTTTCAGGAAATGAAAAAGGAAAAATTTTAAAAAGGAAAAAAATTTTTTAAAAACAAATTTAAATCGTCAAAAAAAAAATTTTAATGGATAAAAGAAATTTTTAAATATCGTCCCTTTCTTTTAGGGAACCTTTTAAATAAAATCAAAAAAATTTAAAAAGTTAAAAAAAATAAATTTAATCAAATTTTAAACACAATAACAAGTGCATTTTTATTGGGGGTAAATTTGGAAAATAAAATATTTAATAATTTAAAAAAAATTTACAGAAAATTTTACCAAATTTTTTTTTATCAAAAAAATTTCTCTATTCTTAATTTTTTCTCCCAAATTTTAATTTTTTTTTTCCCAAAAAAAGGGACATAAAATTTTTATGATTTAATTTTTGGGCATAAAACAAAATAACCCATAATAAAAATAGTTTTACCCCCAAAAAAAGGGGGTACCCCAATATTTAGATTTAAAAGGAGTTTTTAAAAGTTTGGCAAAATACCCTTAAAATTAAATTAAAAGGGAAGATTTTCTTATAAAAAAAAATGCTACCCAAATTTTTAAGGTAGTTTTATTGATTAATTTTAAGCCTTTTTAATAAACCAAATTGGGAAAATTCATCGGGTTTATTGTTTCTTTTAAAAATTTTATATTAAAAACAAAAAAAATTGAAAATTGCAAAAAAATTTATAAATTAAAAAAACCAAAAAATTTAATTTTTTATTTTTCTTCAAGGTTATTTTACTTGGGCTGTTATTTGAAGAAGAAAAAGGTTTTTCTTTCCAAATATTGTCCAATTTTTTTTATTTATGGGCAATTTTTAATTTATTTTATTTGTGATTGATTATATTTTTTGGGGGAGAATATTTGTTATAGAGACAAAAATTTGGTAAAACAATCATTAATTTTTAATTTTCTGAGAAACTAGAAAAAGTTTTTTGAAAAAGTTTAAAAATTAGAAAATGAAAGGTAAAAGTTTTAAAAAATTAAAAATTAAAGGGAAAAACCTGTGGTTAAATTAAAAATTAAATCAAAACCCCTTTAAATTTTTAAATTAAAAACCCAAAATCCTTCTTTTCAAATAATTTCCAATTTTTTAAAATTTCCCATTGGTAATTTAAAAAATTTTTTAAAAAGGAGTTTTTTCCCCAAATTTAAATTTTTACCCAAATTTTTAAAATTAAAAAAATTTTTCCCTTTATTTCCCCCAAAAAAACATTTTCAAAATTTTTCTAGTCCCAGATATTATTTAAAAAAGAAGATTAAACCAAATTTTTATTTTAACCTTAAAATTCTCACAAAAATTAATTCCCAATAAAAATAAATTTTTTTTCTAAATGCTTTTTAAATTTTTAATTACAAATACTTTGGAAAAAGACCTTTTCCCAAAAACAAAACAAGTAAAATAAGTTTTAAAAAATAATTTTTTTGAAAATTTAATTTAAACCAATTTTGGAAATTTAATTTATTGTCCCTTTAAAAATTATAAAAAGGGGGGAGAGCTAAAATTTTCTTCCTCTTAAAAGGGGTAAATTCTCCCTTAATAAAAAATTTTAAGAAAGATTTTTGAATTATTAGGAATTTAAAAAAACCTTATTTTAGTGACCGCTTTCCCCATGGGTTTTAAATCTTAAATTTTTTTTTTTAAAGGGCTCCCAAAATTCAATTCAAACGGGAAAAATTTTTTTCTTCTTTCAAATTTGATTCTATTTTTTTCGGGGGGGGATTCCTTTTTTTTTTCCTTTTTAAAGTTTTGGCCCCCTTCCAAGTCCCTTTATCTTTTCTGGGTTTTAATTATTGATCCTGTATTGGCATTAAAATTTTTTAAATTTTTAAAACTAAGTATTTCCAAAACAACACAAATATTTTTTTTTAAAAAAAATTTTTAAGTTTTTTTTATATTCAAACTCCAAAATTTTTCATTTCTTTTTAAAAACTTTTCTTTAAAATTTTTTTTTAATTAAATTAACTTATTTTAAAACCAAAATTTCCTTTAAAAATTTTATTTGCCCTTATAAATTTCCTTTTTCCTAATTTTTTTAATTAAAAAGGAAAGGGGAAATTTTTTTAAGGGAAAAGACTAAAAATTTTAATTTAAAAATTTTGGCAAAGGTTTTTTTTTGTTTTTAAAGTTCAAATTAAAATTTAAACTTTAAAAAAAAAAAATTTAAAGGAATTTTAAATTCAAAATTAAAAAATGAAACCTGAGTTTTTAAAAAAAAACAGTTTTCAAAATTTATTTTTCTCTAAAAATTTAAATATTAAAAATTATTCCCCAAAAAATTTTTTAAAAAAAAAAATTTTTAAACCCAAATTTAGTTTAAAGAAGATAGAGAATAAATTAAAAAAATCATTCAAGCAATTTTCAAATATTTTTGCATTCCTTATATGTTAATATTGATAAAAATTAAATAAAATTATTGCTATTATATTAAAAAAATTTAAAGGGAAGCCAAAATATTCATATGATGTTTAAATAACTTTTATATTTAAAGGGGCCGCCCCTTTTTTAAGGTAAGGGGATAAATTTTAAAATTTCATTCTATTTCCTTTTTTTTTAAATAATTGTTGACTACTTATTAAAGACTTCAAAAGTTTGTAAATTATTAAGTAAATATGCATAAATTAATTTAAATAAGGAGATTTAATTATATTTTAAGATTAATTAGGTATATAAAGATAATGATTCAGACATATATTTTTTGATTTGACCATTTCTCACTATAATTTAGATTAACTCCCATGTGACCTTTTCTCACTATAAATTAATAAATTGTAGAGACTAAACTTGATTAACCTTTCTGAATTATGAGAACGCAAAGCTTCTTCAAGATTGCTGCCCTCTGCATGATAGCTGCTATATTCATCAACTAAACTAATCAGGAGTGCTTTTTAGGAGGTATATAATTTCCTTCCAAGTCATTTACTCATACTCATCATTGCTCAAAATTATAAATGCACAAATATATGAAACTAGATCTTTTTAACAAGGTTAAATTTTTTTAATGTTTTCTATGTTTTGGAAGCCGATGCTCACAATAAAAATTATCAACTCATTGAGATCTTTCGTTTCATTACCTTGATTTGTATTAATGAATATTTTAGAGAGAAATGGTGGATAATTACAAAAATTTTATAAATGCTTGTATTGTTGTTATCTTTGAAAACCGTATCTTTAATTCGAGACTTTAAAATACGATTAACACAATTCAAAAAATAAATTGAAAATAAATTATTAGATATATTAGATCGAGTTATTGGATATTTGCAGGTATAATTTGTAAGTTTTCTATTTAATTTGTTTTGGCTTTTAATTTCTACTGGGAGTAAATACTTTAAATTTGTGATAGTATCTTGTCAATATAAATTATTAAAACCCTTACAAATATTTCTGGTGTTCACTTTCAGAACTATGCCCTTCTCATAAAAAGCATTTAAGTTTAGACTTATGGCACTCATTGCTGTCTTGTCAATTAGTTTTAGCCACCAAGCTTGCTAAGATGGAGGTAAAGTACCATTATAAATAACTAGTTAATGGAAATAAGTTAGGCTTGAAAATTATTAAAGCCAAAATTTTGTCTGGATATTTCTAAAGCTTCAAGTCACAGTCATAAATAATTAGTATTTTTAAATTAGGATAATATTTTTTTAATTATAGCTAATTTTATATAAAAAAAGCAAATTAAAATAAGTATAAATTTAAAATAGAATAAATCAGTGGTAGTTGAACTATCTCTTTTTTTAGACCGTTCGATTCATCGTTAATTATTATGAACTTTTTTCCCTGTAACTTTTTTTTGGAGTACTCAGTATGGAGTTATAAGCGACACAAGTTAAAATGATAATGATGAAGAGGATATTGAAGAATTCTTAAGACATATCTGGCTGCTAAGAGGTGCTTCGAAGATGATTAAAGTAGAAAATTATATTAATTTTTGATAAGCTATGGAACAAGCTGCAGATCAGGGACTGAATCTATGATTTCGATAGCAACGAAGTCGCGATTCTCCATTTATTATTTGAATTAATCTCCAATTTTATTTCATGGGGGGGGGAACCGGAAGTTAACCTCCATCAATTTTATGATGAAAAAAAGCTCAAAATCTCCCAAAAATGTCAAAAATTGTTAAAAATGCAAAAAGAATTGAGAGAATTTTGCTTTCTAAATTTCAATGAGGCTCCAAATTTATGATTTCAGATCTCTCTGAAAGTATCTAAATACATTCTATAAGTTTAATTTCCCTTTAAAATATAGTATTTCCAGGAAGTTGCGCTTATATTTTCCTTAATAAAACTGGTCTTTCATTATTCTACCATTATTTTATTGTCTTTTCTCAACTTTGAAAGCTTGTCACATCCACTATATTTATAAAGAAAAAATGCTACAAGTGAAGTACAAAATTAAGGTAATAAGATCTGTAACAGTGTTTAATCTCTAACTCTTAATTTAAATAATAAAAGGCCCTTGAATTTTTTTTTCCGGAGATGTCCATGAATTTTTTTTTCAAAAAGGTTAATTTTTTCCATTTAGGGATTTTAATATATTTAGAAAAATTTTTTGGAAAAAACCTCGAATTGATAAAAGGGAAACTTCAAAAAAGCGAAAATGCCCAGGAAATAAAATAATCATGAAAATTTAACCCTTATATGTTTTAGATACTTTCAGATAAATTTGAAATAATATATTTTGAGCCTCAATTAAATTTGGTAAACAAAAATCTATCAATTTTTTGCATTTTTTGCTAATTTTGGCCATATTGGTCGATTTTTTGACTATTTTTTTCATAAAATGGGGAAGTTTAACTTCAGTCCTCCACCCCCCTAATTTTATTCTTAACTATATTATATTTTAATTTAAAATATAATTAAAATAATTTCTAAATCATCATTTTTAATAATTGCTTAGTCATTTCCTTTAATTGATAGCCAAGTTATGATCCCACTATTTATGAACTTTTTTTAAGCTTCTTCGTTAAAATATAACTGGTGATAAGAATTCAAAGAAAAATTATAATAAATATAAGGTCATATTTACCTTTGGAGTTTCAAATTCTTTTGTATGTCAAATTTATTCTTTCCTTCTTTAATATCTTTAAATTATCATTTTTTGAACTAACCTGAGGATTTTTTAAAGAAATGGCACTTGTGAATTCAGAGATTAATATAGCGTTTAAGAGTAATGTGATGCAAGCCCTGCTTCAAACACTACAGCTTGCTCTGCAGATTGCACTGTAAATGCAGGATTTTTCTGCATGAGTAGAAAGTCTGGTTATATATATTCTTTTATATAGAATATTTAAATTTTAACTTCATTTACATACTCTCCCTCTACGTGCTATGACTAGTGCATAGCTGCAGCAAATCCAAGAAGTATAACATTTTTAAATTAATCAGCGTTTTAGCATGCTTAAGCACGTACTATACTATTGATACGAGTGCCTATTGCAATGAGGATTGCACCTTGAAAGACAGTTCTAATGGCTGTCAACTATTATTATCGAATGACCAAGCCCCAGTCATAAATTGCTTCGCACATGAAATGCCTTCAATAACTACTACCATAACAACTACAACCACAACGACCACAACTACTACTACGACCCCTGCATCTACTACGTCAAGAACGACGACGACTACAACTACTACAACCGCTGCACCCAAGAGACCAGTAACTACTTCCAAAGATAGATTCAAGCCCACTGTAACACCGATTACTATAATCTCTTCAAGACCCTTCCTACCAAGACTCCTTCATCTTCAAAACTACAAGAGTGCCTTTCTTTCGCTTCTGAGATGGACACATCCGATGAGGAAACCTACATCTCCTCAAAGAGTAGCGATTTCATTAAAATAATATCAGAACAAGTAGCATGCCCAGGAATGCAATCTTGCTTTGGGCTATAGAAATCTAGCAAAGGAGGATGCATTTGGCAGAGAAAATTCAAAGTCAGTTGCTCTCTTGAAAACGATTAAGTTTTTATCAGAGTGCAAACCAATTCTTTGCCAGACCATTGTTTCTCAGGCTCTGCTGACACTTTTATTTAAGAGAATTAAATAGACTTCAAGGTTTAGTTTAATGTGGAAACTGCAAAACTCAAAGTTTAACAGATTCAAACTTCATAGAAAGTCGATTCAAAACTTTGCTCCCTAATCTCCAAGCCAAACGCTAATTTATCCCTGAAGGATATTTCTGGAGTTAGTGGCTAAGTAGTTGGTGTTGCTTTGAATGGAGTCCCATTCTACTCTGGATTATCATTAGATGCAAACTACGACTCCTTGCTCGCTTCTTCAAATAATATGATTGGAGGAACCTCTCTTGATATATGCCTTGGAGGGCTCTCAAATTCTGGTTTGTACAAGTATTCAAGTTACTCTCCTTGCATTTTTAGCTCTCAATTCAAAAATACTCTGACAACTCCTTCGTATTGCAACAATAGCCCATCTTGCAAGACTAACAGTATTTCATTCGCTTTGGGAAAAATCACAGACTCTTCCTAGAAGACTCTGAAAGTTGTGGGAATAGCAAAAGATGGGCATAAAATATTGGGACCTTATAAGAGTGACGGATCCCTTTGGCAGCCTTGCGACGTGGACGTTTGTAATGGCTTGACCATTATAGATCAAAATTACTATATTTAATGAAAATTATTGGAGGATAAAAGAATGCATAGTCATTAAATATTATCTTATAATTATATTTACAATAAATGATCACTACTAAAAAAGAATAAATAATTATTTTAATAATTTAATGTTAGCATTTATTTATCCTTTAAAACCCAAGACTTAAAAAAAAGATAAATTTGTTAGATTCTTTAAAGGAAGAATCTCTTTACTGAGGTCT
>JAJKFJ010021903.1:0-105343 GCA_027382625.1 Tetmemena sp. SeJ-2015 | reverse complement strand
TACTCCCCATATACTTATCTTCAATTATTTAATCACAAACTGAATAGGAATTACCCGATCCATAAAATATCAGCACCCTCCCTGCTAAAGAGAAAAAGAAGAAGTCAGTTGGCTTTAATATGGAGTAAAATACAGTCAAAGAGTTCGAAAAAAATTCTAAGATAACAGAGACTGGCTCAACTTCAGCAGCAGGTTAAGAAGATGACCCTGACAAGACAAAGTAGTAGAGCAACTTAGAAGACCAGCTGTTGAGATAAGGAGAGAGGAAGAAATCAGCTAAGAAGGGCAGCTCTGTTGTTGATGTCTCTAAGATCAAGCAACTCAATCAGTCTCAAGCTGTTGAGAAGGCCTTGAAGGATAGCTTGGAAGTACCCACTACAGCCTCTCAATTCGAGAGAGACTACAAGAGTTTGCAAAAGAGCAAGGACCATGAGATGAAGGTCTCCTATTTGAGAAGAATAGACCCAGCCAATCTCAAGAAGATCTTCAGGAGCAAATATTTTATCATTCATGACTAAAAGAAAGATTTATAGTCTAAGCAACCTAGAGAACAATTATTTGAAGTTTTTATATAATGTTCTTATTTTTTTTATTGAGACTGACATTTTGATTGACATCATGAATGAGTTTGAAATATCTAAAATCGCTAGTGAAAGGTAAAATAAGCACTCTCTTATCCACTTTATAGCAACGAGAATACTGAGTTTGTGGTGCAATTCTTGGAAGGTCTGAGTGCATTTATTATAATTTTTATCTTTAAATGTGATCTGCATGCGAGCCTTTTGAGATGGCGACTGAATTCCTCTCCAGCTCAGAGAAGAAAGGTACTATCCACAATATCTAAACCTAAATAAATTTCCTTAAACCCTTTTTTAGACATGAAGGCTATATTCGCATAGTTGAAGGGCAGTGTTGATCAAGCAAGACTTGCTAAACTGATTAAGAGCTATAGAGTTTGATGGCTCTGAGGCAAACAATTTATCTTTCTTGAGAAGAAAGGAAAAAGAATCACTGCTTTATTTCTTTAGATAAAACTCATAGACATTCTTCTCTCTTATCATAATATGAAAACATTTGTTAAAGAGAGATTTGAGTAAAGTTTTAATTGATAAAATGTCAACAGCGCACGCAAGCGGAAGAGAAAGCAACTAAAAAATTATTGCAGCTCAACAGCGAATATAAGACCTCACAGATACCAGTCAAGCATTTGTGGACTGCATACTTGCATTTTCTAGGAACTTAGAAGCGGACAGTGTCTCTCTAGAACTGCAGGTGAGTTTAATATATAGCTGCAACTGGATAGGAAATAACTTATTATCAAGTCAAAGGAAAAGAGCATTTATCTTTCTCAGATAAGAAAAATAAGGAACTTAATTTCTATGATAAAATTTAACCAAATTGATTGAAAGAATTAGATGATGGTATTCAAAATTAGAGCAACGGGTTAAAATAGACTTCCACTTTAAATTGGGTGTAGCAATTTAATTGCTATTTTGGAATAGTAAATATTAATATATAATTAGTAGTAATAAGTTCGGATAATTATTTAGCATAATTGTAATAGCTAATGATGATGATGTCAAATCATAACCCCTCTAACTCATTAATGTTAACCTCCAATTAAACACGATCATCGCAACTCTTTAAAGAGTAGCAGGTGGCTTGTAATTAAAGTCCATCGATTGCTTCTTCATTTAGCGAAACCCCAATTAGTCTGAATTAATTGAATTAAGATAGGCAGAAAAGGGGCTCTACAAGAGAGATTAAACTTTCTTAAAATGTATAGAAATCCCCGACTGAAAAGGTTTCAGACAGACACGTTGCAAATACTGAGACTAAATAATATACTCATCTGCCTTGCTTTAATCACATAAGAAGCCTTCTAGTTCTAGTAATTTTGAGTCATCTTATGAGCTTCACCTCAGCAACATCTTAAGATGAGCTCAAAACTTTTAAGAGTATTCATTAAAGTCATTATCATTTTAAAGGCTCAAGATGGTGATTGAGATCTGCAGACACGGCGCCCGCACTCCAATAAATTAGGCTGACTTTAATGTCACCAAAGTTAACTGGTCACAAGGGCCAGGCTAATTGACAGAGGTCGGTTTCCGCTAACACTACCTCCTTGGTCATGAACTGAGAAGGAGATATATAACTGAAAGACTAGCAGCTGGACTTCAGCCTCTTATGAATCTAGATTATCAGGAAGAGCAAGTGCTAGTTCACTCTACTATAAGAGAACGATGCTATGAGAGCGCTCAAGCTTAATTAAAAGATAAGTTATTTGCAATTTCACTTAAGCTTAGATGCTCGGACTTTTCCCGAGTGCAATAAATGATGCAGCAAGTAAAAACATCACTAGTCAATAAATGCGACTTAGCCAGATTGCATTAGAAGATGAAGAGGAGCAGAAGAACTTCCAAAAGGTACAAGACAGTTATGACTAAAAACAATAAAGATCCTTAAAAAGAGTATCTATATTTCTATATGAATTATTTCATAATCCCAAACCAGAAAGACAACCTTAGTTCATCATTCAATTATTTAAGCGTATTATGAAGTTCCTATCTACTAAGTATCAGAGAGGGAAGACTACTTAATGAGAGCATTTAGTGAAAAAACATGCCCTTTAATGAGCAATCTCTATGATGACGCTCACTAAGAGCCCAGCTTTCTCGATCTTCAAGACTGGTACTTTCCAAATATATTGTATATCTATACACGTATTTAAATACTATCAGAACTTATTGCTGCCACTATCATAGAAGTTTAAAATATCAATATCCAGCTCTGACTGGAAGTAGTGGGACCATTTAATCGACGAAGTCTAAATGGCTCTCTTCC
This sequence comes from Tetmemena sp. SeJ-2015, assembly GCA_027382625.1. Taxonomy (NCBI): domain Eukaryota; phylum Ciliophora; class Spirotrichea; order Sporadotrichida; family Oxytrichidae; genus Tetmemena; species Tetmemena sp. SeJ-2015. The sequence continues at coordinate 102,499 of JAJKFJ010021903.1, read as the reverse complement.
ATCAGCACCCTTTACCTTTTACTCTCACCTAGAGTGAGTTGAAATTATTAGAGCAATTTTAAAAAGACAACTTCTATCAGTACCGCTATGGCATGAGGGACGTAGCTGTGACAGCGAGCAGTGAGCTCAGAACTTACATGGCTCAACTAATTCAGTAGCGTATTCAGGGAGAGAATGACAGAAGGTTCGTGCTCTTTTCCTCTCACGATAGTGTGGTTGCGATGATCCTCTCAGCTATGAACTTCCCTCAAGATGAAGCGCCTCCTCTTGCTTCAACAGTTATGTTTGAAGTCTACTAAACTAAGTCCCAAGGCAATAATACCTCATCTGAGCTTGAGCTATCGAAGAATGATAGTTTAGCACAGAGCTATGTGAAAGTTCTCTATAATGACAAAGCACTTGACATGGGAAAGTTTTGCGGAATCCAATCTTCAAAGCCTCAGTTTATCGCCACTTGCCCTCTGCCTCTCTTCCTCTAGAAAATATAGGAAAACTCAGTACCCAATCTCAGAGATTATATTAATTTCAATGAGTTGATTTTAATTTGAGAAGAGTGTAATAACGGTGGATAGAAGAAGAAGGGTCCTCTCGATTATTTCAAGTCAGCGATGAGAAAGATCTTCAGCGGCAGTATAATGCGCCTCAAAGGACTAGAGATAGCTGTGCTCGTAGGATTCTTATTAACTCTGACCCTTATTCTTTTCCTGTCTGTGAATTTATAGTACAAAATTAATTGAAAATGGGAATTAATTTAAAATAATAAATGAAGAGTTGTAAAATGTTTGCTGTTAAAATGCAATCTACGTAGCTCAATATGGGGCTTGTTCAATAGTTTGCTGAATGTTAATATGAGTTGATCTGCTGCCATTACGATAGGAGAGCTCTGCGAAGAGATATTCATTTTGCAAACTCTGAATAATGAAATGAGCTAGGTTTAAAAACTTATGACCGAGGTAACTCCTTATACAGACCTCCTAAGAAAAAGTTACAAGGATCAAAGTTTCTGAGAATTTAATGCTAAATCTAATGTAATAATTTCAACCCTAAAATTCACACTTCACTGCACTATTTTAATAATTTTATTATTCAATTTAAATTATCTTTTTCATTAAATTCTCAGCTATAATAAGAAAAGCAAGGGAAGTAACTAAGGAGAGAAGATAAGATATCTGAATCAGAACTAAAACAGCATGAGCTATAATCAAACTTAGTAAAACTCAGTCAATAAATCTAACTTCACAAGTGGCTTCAAACTTGTAGAGGAGAACTGAATTTGCTTATAAACTTGATCATCATCATCCTAATGAATGGTTTCTCTACTTAGAAAAAAATGTACATAATTCGCTAATATAACTTCAATCTTGATTTTATAAGGAAATTTGTCCAAATCTAAAGCACACCCATGAATAAATATTTCAGATAAGAAAAGATGCATTGTTTATAACCTGTCATCCTTATTTAGCATTATTTATAGGCTGTAATTCTTAAACTGATTCGTTATTGTAGGATTTGTTCTTTAAGTTCGCAGAGGGAAGGACTGCCCTGCCTGATAAATGCGGGTAGACAGTGATCGACAGTTTCTTGGCAATTCTCGTTTCTATTATCAGCTTCAACCAGTACCAGAAGACGGCAGTCAGAGCGCTCAAAATTCTCTTCGAATTTCTCAAAAATGGTAACTACTATTGCAATAATTTCTAATTTAATTGCATCTTAGATAGCCAAGTTTACTAGAGATTCAAGCCCAACAAGATAATCATCATCACTCAACATGTTTTCATTCATTCCAGGTTAAGGTATCAGAAAGACAGAAGGAAAGATAAATAAATATGCGACTTAGGAGTGTGTCTTATTATAGTTGGTGAAGGATTTTAATAGAGGAATAAGATTAGGATTGCATCTGCTATAATAGTAGTAGTATTGCTATCTTGAATTTTAAATATTAAAATCTAGTGATTTTTACCATAAAAATGGCCCTAAATAGCAACAACAACACAACTAAGCCCTTCGAATAAGCAGAAGCAGAGGAGTACGCACACTCAAATAAGTAATCACCAAGGAATGGCCTCAGCTAGGCGAAGGTCCAAACTCTTGCTAATTAGTAGTAGTAGCATCTACTGTAGACGCAAAGCCCGAAGTCAGTATTCAACGGCTTAAGTGTGGCTGGTTCTTTAGGGGCAACCTCATCATCTTCTGCTTTGATGAAGCAAGCTTTAAGAGAGATCAAAGAGGCTCTTGAAAAAGAGTTTTCAGATAAGCCCCAGATTGATCAAGTGATTCTAAAATTAGCTAAGCGTAAAATGCTCTCTATCAATGTAAGTTATCAACCCTCTACATTCTAATCTTTCAAATAAACTGAGAAGATAAATAGCGTCATACCTATTCAGAACTCATAAGCCTTAGTTTCGGCAGTTATCAACTTATAGAACCAACCACTAATTTGCTAATGATCCTATTTCTTGGTGTAAACAAATTCCTTATAGGACCTGGATTTGGCTCGTGAAATGATGAAAGTTGACTACAAGAAGCTCACAATTACGAAGAATATAAAGAAGCCACTGATGGCCCTTCCGTCTTAAGTTGAGAGTGGCGTTGAACAGCCCTTTAGATCCAAAGACTAAAAACCATGAAAACGCGTCAATCGTAACTTCTTATAAGAGATGACCTCTACTATCCTTAAATTGCTTTACTAATCAGAGTTAAGTTTAAGATGGGACAGGTGAGGGACAGGAGCTTAGAAAGGGATAACTGCCTCCCTTCTTAAACTAGATTAAAGCGAACCAGTCTATCATAGATCTCTCCATAAATATGAACTCTTCTTTTCCTTTTTCCTATCATAGATCCTCAAGCCAAGTTGAAACTTAGCGGTATCGATCAGAGACAAGCTTTGAAAATGATAAAAATAAGGGGTTCACATTCAACTACTAACAGAAACAAGAATAAGATCGTATTGCCCTAGCTCAGCGGTTCCAAGCTGTAGCAAATTTCACAAACAGCTCAGACAGAAGAGAATCATCCATCTTAGTACGGGATGGGAGATTAATCGCTTGGACTCATTAGATAAGCTCACAACAGCTCAAGCATCTTGAGTCCGTCCGAGCGCAAGTACATGTCCCTCGAGAGGTAGGGAGAAATAGTTGCTAGCTAAAAACTGAAGTTAAATGATCCTTGGTCATAGTTGATTCATGAAGATCTCCACAAGTATGAACATGACAAGATGATATTAAAGATGTATATTTAGTTTTTCTAAGATGGTGCAGTTTCATTCTAAGCGTAACTCCCAAGCAAGCTATAAAGACTATCTGGAGCGACAGATGGAACAATCTAAGGTCCAGCGAGACATGCAGCGACAGTTGAGGATGATGGAGGGAGAGCAACTCTCCAACCAAGTTAAATATCAGGAGATGCAAGAAAAGAGCAAGTACCAGAGCTACAGGAATAAGATTAAGTCTATCGTAGAGGAGAACGATCAGACTAAGTTCTCTCTCAGACAAGAACAGAATAAAGTAAGTCATCTGCAATTACCTCATCCTTTGTATAGTTGCAACAAGAGCTGATGATGCGAGAGAAGAGAGAAGCTTAGGAGAAGGACAAAAGGGACATATAGTAAATTCAAGAGGAGTTCAAAGCCATCAAGCTCAAGCAACGCAAAGTCAGTAGCGATCTCGACTTCATCAAAGCGCAAACTATCTAGCAGAGTCCAGCTACAAACACCTTACACGCTATCTCTAAGCTTGGCTACGGACCTAACTATAGAGACGTCAACAGTACACTTGCCATAAAACACAGTCCACGGGATGATAGCGAGCCTACTGAGGAGAAGAACCCTTTCCTAGATAAGGCAGAGATTGGCATTCACAAGAGCAAGGTGAAGCAGCTCAGTCTCAGGAATGAGTACAATCTTATCAATCTTTATATTTTCAATCTGTAGAACTACGACAAATACACAGTGAGTCCAAAAGATGCAAGCATCACCCAAATTGAAACGAATGGAGGAACCAACATGTCCTTCCAGACCATCCTTCAGGATAAAAACAAGCGCCAAATTCAAGAGTCTAAATCACTCTTTAAACAGTATATCGCAGACAATGAGAATCTCTCCTAAATGAAGAGCAAGACTAGGCTTGAGGTGTACCAAGTTCAGATAAACCAAGAACTCCAAACCGCCAAAGAAGATCTAATGGGCAGTCTAAAACTACAGTAAGAGATATATCAACAGAAGAAGGAAAAGCAGAGAATAAATTACAAATCACTATTTTCATCTTAGAATTTCTTCATAAAGAGATTATAGTAGGAAGCACTCCAAAATTAAATAAACTTAAGGAAGGAGCAGAAGATTAAGGCAACTTAGGGCGAGCTATCCCCCGTTGAGGCATCACTCAATAAAGATAGACTTGCTAGTTTAGCTGGCTTTGGTTTGGATTTATACAGCTCCGCACAGACTACTCGCCAACTCTGATTAACAATGACAAGAAAATTAACAAAGTTAGCCGTTTTATTTGCTTTTTATATCTTTTGGCTTTTTAGGAAGTTTATTTTAGAAAATTTAGGAGTAGTTAGTTTAAAATGCTCATAAATTTCCATTTCACTATTATGAGAGGGTAGACATCCATATTATTTTTAATAGATCACTGCTTGAAAGCAAATTTGTTGGCCTCTCCCATGACGATGAGAATCTCATGACCTCCTATTTGCTTTACATGTCTATCAAAGTCAGGCACCTTCATCAAGTTCCTCAAGCACTGGACACTCAGCTGGTAAATTCTACAGTCATAATAAATAAACAACCATCTATTCGCTTACTTTTCGTTCGGAGGTTATAGAGCCAGGTTTATATTCTCCATTTAAAATTAAGATATCAAATCCTTAAGAAGGTATTAAGAATCTTTCATTATAATTTATCTATTCACTTTATTTTAATTAAAAATAAGTTCGATGATATATTCATATTTTTAATGTATATATAGATATAACTCTAATTCGATTATGATAGGGTTGATGTTTTGCTTTGCAATGAATACCACCTTAGAGGAGACGCGGGTGAAGTTTCTCACAGCAGCCAAAAGCTCAATCAAAACGATTTCACTGAACTAGTAGTTGTCTAGAGAGCGTAATAGCGTATTTCCTAGGTCGCTGTGCTGAGCAGAAATTTGGTCATACCACTATAGAAGTATAAGAGAAAATTTAAAATCTAGTGAAGTCCCTTACCTTGTCATCTCTGAGGACTATCCTAATGACCTTCGCAGAATTGGCTAGAATCTCTTCCTCCTGATGCATCTTCTCCAGAAACTCAAGCACTTGAGGAATTGAAGTTGGCACTTTCATAAACTAGGAACTCCAACTGGACTTCGAATACTTGAGGTAATGCATCTCAAAGTGTACTTGAGATAGAGAGGTAACCTTTTCCTCACATCTTAGCTTTAGAAATCTGCATCTTGCAACTCTTATGGAATATAAAGGAGAGAAAGAAGGACTTCAACTGCATTACAGTTAAGAGCTTTCTCTAGATTCATGTCGTTTATCAAAAGCGGTTCTAAGATGCTAATTAGAATGGCCAATCGAGAAAGCGTCTCATCATCTCTGTTCAAAAGCTTAGTGTGTTCAATCAAGTGAATGACAGTAACTATACTCTAGGAAGTATGTTTAGCGTTAATGTAGGCGTTCTTGTTAGGGATGCTATCGCTGTTATATAACTCTTTAAAAGACATGAGGCATTTCGTGATAGAGTCTGGCGAGAGAAACTCAGCGTTTCGAGCTAGCCAGTCCATTTCATTCATCTTCTCTTTGTAAGAGTGATCTGGGGAACGAATCCTCGTTATAGCGTCGATCACTTGCTCATCAATAAAGCGTTACAGGAAGGACCACAACTGATTTACTTCATCTACAAGGATATCAAACTTCTCTGTGTAGTCAGGCGTTATGTTGATGAGCTAATGCGAACGAGCTGCATTCTTGCGCACGTTCTTGAGATCCACAACTTCCTACTCAAGGATGCTCACTTTGTTCTCAAATCGGAATATTGATCTCTCGTCCTTAACTAAAGCTTAATTATCAAGAAAGGGAAGTGCTTACGCTAACGCATTTCATCTTCTACCACTCTTAGTTTTGCAAAATAATCATTGGCTGTTTTCTTGAAAAATGCATCTACCTCCTGCTGACGAATTATCTCTAGCTCTTTGCTTGCTAGTTGATCAATATAGATATATAAAGTATAGCTTATCTTGATTTATGGTATACAGTTGATCGTTTCTAATGCTATCAATATCTGAAACTATCTTCTTCAGAGTTTGTTCATGTTAGATAAGATCATACCGAGAGGGTATGTTCTCAATATCCTTGTTAAGTGTATTCTTCTCGAGCTTATCAAAGCGCTCATTTGTAAAAGTCCTCTGCTCATTGCTTTAGGAGATGTGGTTGTTGAGCTTAGCGTTAAGAGTCTGTAAAATCTCAACATGATCCCTCAATGACTCCTCTAACTTCAGCTGATTCATTTCAGAGAGCTGCTTAGCCTAAGAGCCAGAGATCTGCTACTGGATTGAATCATAGCAAGCTGCTAGGCGACCTGATCTTAGCCTGGTCCTGATCCACCTGTGATGATATTGATCTTCGGTGCAGTTCCACCAGAGTTGCACCACTAATGATTCCTCTCTCCAGAGCATCGAGGCGTTTCAACTAGACAAGTCTTAAATCCAGAAGTAAACTTACAAGCTTTTCCTCAATCTAGTTTTCGAGAGACTTGATCTTATCAGAGAGAAAGTCATTAACCTGCAGTCTGGCTTTTCCAAACTCTTTGATGACATCGTCTTTCTCTGGATTGTAAATGCCGACTAGGCGTCTGATATCATCTCTCAAGAACATGATCTCTGCCTTTTGTTCATCATCCTTAGCTGCCAACTCTTTCTTAGTTTTCTCTATGTAGTTGTAAAGCTCTTGGAATGCATTTGCAGCTGTGCTTTAGTGTTACTCAACATTTGACTGGAGTGATTCAAATCCATTTGCTAAGTCTTCAATATCAGCCCATGATCTGTATGTCTCTGCTCTTTTGATCTTCTGGACTACTGGCGCATCATCAGTAAAGTCGGCATAGTCCAGTTCTCTGTGGTATCTGAGCAGGAAAGAGGCAAAGTCTAGGCCAAGGTCTGAGTCTTCCTCTCTCTGGGCTAAATTTTAGTGTTATCAATAGCGAAGATGATTGAGACCTGCTTACATTAAATGATGGAGGAGATGTTCATCTTCCTAATGATTATCTTCAATTCATTAAATATATTGCAAAGAGTGATAGAAGAAGATAAGTTTATTCAGAGCTGAGAAAGAAATCAACAGTTTGATAATTAATTAAAAACTAAACTTTCAAAAAACTTGAAGAGGCTTCCTACTTTTTCATTACTATTAATCAAGACCTTCCTCAGGCTCTTGCTCGAGCCAGGAGCCAAAGTCATCCACTCTTTTGCTAAACTCTTCTACAGATTCCCTCACCAACTTGTAGTCGGTCTTTCCATCCCAGAAGAAACATTGTAGCTATCTGCCATCAAAGAAACGACCCTCCATCATCTTAATACACTTGTCAATAAATATAAAATATATAGCAAATGTCTCTATTCATGATTATTTTTTACACTCTTCCGCATGAACACCTGAGAGGAACTTAATTTTGATCACTGAGTTGGGGTTTTCTCTAAAAATATGAACTTTATCAAGTTCCCAGCCATTTCTATCACACTCGTAAACCACATTCAATAAGTCTTAAAGCTTCATTTTAATATAATTAGTATTAATTCTCCTCAGTAAACTTAAGTTTACTACACCTCAGCCTCAATTTCTTTGTAAAATTGTTCTTTGGCCCAGGGTATGTATCAACCTCCTCTTAGGTGAACATACCCTATAGAATCACTATCTTCAGCCCCATTTCATGAATATGCACATCATCATCCCACCCGAGTGCTCTCTCTTATTCAGCTTTAATCCTAAGCTTTTCTAAAGGATCGATTTTCTAATGCTTTCGAGGCTTATACTCCTCTCCTTTCTGCTTAAACTCTGCTTAAGATACGCTCATCTTGTAGCCTGGAATGAATTCAGTCCCATCGAGCATTTCAATAGCCATGTCTACGATTCGATCATAGCAAATCCAATTCTGGCGTCTCCTTTAGGCAAGCCATTTTCATCAGTGTAAATCCTTATCTGTTCCTTTCCAGTATTAGGGTCCAGTCTAATAACTCCACAACGAACAAAGCACTCCTTCAACTCATCATGAGTCACAGTTGTGGGCAAGCCTTGAATGTAAATGAAGGTATTGACTTTGGTCTCATACCATTTTCTCTTCTTATTCTCCAAATATCTTTTCTTCTTCAGTTTCTTAAGCTCCTTAGCTTTCAACTCCTCAGCAGTCATAGCTTTTCCTTAATGCTCACTTCCAGCAGCAGAGCCAGCAGGATTGGACTCATCTCCAAGTGGCTAGTTTGAAAGACTCTTGCGTTCAATACTCTACTAATCCACAGGTTGAGCGATGCCATCTGAAGCCATCTTAGATAAAACAGTCGAGGCTACATTTTCAGCTATCTCCTTAGCCTATAAATCATGGACCTATTATTCAGTTTCGCCTGCTATGTCGTAGTGAATTTGCTTAGCCATATCATCCTCCTTCTACTTAATTTCCTAATTCACCCTTTTCAAGTCGGCAATTTGAGACTCAGAGGGTTTATTCTTCTAAAGAGACCACACCTTATTCAATGGATCGAAAACTTTATAAGCCTTTTCCTCCTTAGAGTAGTAGTAAAGACCCGAATCATCTCCAAAGTCTTCCAAGTCAACACCATTTGCGTGCTAGCCCTCTATCTTAGAATCCTTTCGGATAGCCTTTGCAAAAGCTTCCTACTGATCATCTTCCTCTCCCTCGAGATTTTCTCCATCAGCACCCTTCTTTTCTTTCTTTCCAAACTTCTTGACATATTCTTCAACCACATTGCCCAACATCATTTCATTTGCGCTCTCTATAAATTTAGAGTATGTTAGAAATGTTATATTTTTACCAAGGATTGTCTTGTTAACTTCAGGAACTTGAAACACCTTTTTCCATTCCTCCATGCCCTCCTGCCAAATTAAGTAACCAGAATGGATCTCTTTAGTTCTAAACTTCACATCTATATTGCATTGATTAATCTCAAGAAGCTTACCTAGATCTCTTAGACTGAGTGGTCCCTCTGCTAGGTCTGTTGATGCACCAGGTGGCAAGAGATACCAGACGGGCTATAAGCTCAAATATTTAAAGAGAGTTTATGCTTACCTTCATATCTTCATCTATCATACCTTCCAAGAAATTATTTGCTTAAGCTTTTTCTAGTTCTGACATTTAATTAGAACCTTCCATTTTAATTAGAGATAGATAATTCAAGATTATATTATAATTATGTTATTTTTTGTTAACTTCAATTAATCCTTAATCATCATACGAGTTATAATTTTGCTTGCTTTCTCTCAAATTTAAAGTCATTTGCTATCAAGCAGCTTTCAAACGATCGGTCTCTGTTTGAATAATCTCCTCAGTTATCATACCAGGTGAGACTCCTATCTCAGTTTGAATTTAACTGCTCTTAGTTTACTCATCCACTACCTCCACCTCCTGAACACTTAGTGGTGTGATGTTAGAGTCAACCCCCTCGACTTGAGTTTTATCCTTGAGCAGTTCACTTTCTATCTTTACGCTTCCTTTCTAGTGCAAAATCTTGCTGAAGAACTGATTGGGCTGGTTTGCCACTTGCATCTACACTCTTTGCGACTGCTCATTAACTTATGGAGTTGACTGCTGATGTGATGATGATCTGCCTGCTAGATTGAAGTTCTTAGAGTTAGAAGAGAGCACTGGTTGGAGCAGTTGATTCTTTACTGTTAGCATGTGCTTCTATGAAGAGAGTTAAGAGAAGCGAGTTGAAGTGGCATGAGTGTTCGCAGTCTGCGAGGAATCTGGCCTCATCAAACCCTTTTTGCTTGAGTCCTTCAAAGTTATAGTCTTTTAAGATTGGTAAGGAATTCAGGCCCTTTGAGTTTACAAAAAGAGCAGAAGAGGAGGAGTGCTATATGAGAGGTTGATGATCAGTAGAGGTTTAATACCGCTAGTTATCGCCAAAAGCCTAAGATTTTGAGTGGTCGAAAAGTTGCTGTTGAGGTTGTTTTGGCTCAGGCTCAACTGGAAGGAAAGAGAATCTGGGCTATTGATTCCTCAAAATTATATGATTATAATAGTGATCTCCTCAAGTTATAACTCTCCATTGTGAAAATAAAATTGAATTAATTGAAACAGTCGAAAGCTTTCTTTATAATTTTGAATAAAATGGCAGCAAGAGTTCCCACTCCTTCATATTCAAAGCCCTCAGGATATAAAGAGGCAAAGCATCTTCCTAAGGCCTTTAAAATCAGAAGATACTACACCCCTAATGAAGTGTCTCTACACAACACTGCTGATGACTGCTGGGTCTCTTTCTTCAATGAGGTGTACAACTTGTCGAAGCTGATTCAAGACAATTATAATGACGAGTGCAGGCCCTTGATTAACGCAGCAGGCACTGATATTACTCATTGGTTTGATCCTCTAACACGTGAGGTAAGTTAAGATTTGAATCTATAAGTAATCGAGTTGCTATTTGATTTACTTTACAAATTTCTAATTGCTCATTTAGCCAAAAACCTGGGTAGACTCAAAGACAAACATGACTTGGTTCTACTGCCCTCAAGGTAGATATTTGCATATTCCTCCCATTGAGCCTGATTCCTCTTGGGACACCACTTCTTTCACTCTACCTTGGTGGAAAGATCAGACCCTTTGTATTGGAAAGCTCTCTGTTAAGACTCGTCAACTTCGTATAATTAACATGCTCACAAAAAACGACGACTTACTGGAAGTCTGTTCTGAAGAAACTATGAACGAGATTTTAGATCGATACATGGAGACTAACGAGCACTCAGCATCTTACACCTGGAAAAGATTGGGAAGACCTCTTGACATGGAAAAAACTCTTGAGGAGAATGATATACCTGATGAGACTAGAAGAATTCATTGACCTTAATATCGATGAAGACGCTTATATTCCCGCAGTTCATCTCTACTATAATGACGATCTAACAGTTGCATGATTTTATGCTTCAAACTTGTATTTTATCAATTTTAGGTTTTAGAATTTGCCTTAGAAGGACGAATATTTAGCTATTGATGTCGAATTACGGACCCAGAGGAGCAGAAATGGGATCTACCTGCTGTTGTTATTCTTGTTATTCTTGTCTGACTTTGTTTTTCTTTTGCTTTCTTTTATCTTACTTAGACTTTCCTTCCTTTTCATTTTTATTAGAGAACATACTTGTCACACCACTAGGAGGTCTTAGATCATAAGCCATCTAAAGCTGCCGCATACTAGCTAGTGCATAGCCGCTCATTGGAATTGAAGGATTGTTACCGCTATTAGCTGGCCTTCTGAATAGATTGACAGCACTTATAGGTCGTTTCAGATTTTTCTATTAAGAGCTAGCTCTTTCTAAATTACTTTGCTGCTTTTATGCAAGGTTTGAAGAGTAAAATGCAGGCTATTTCTATTAATTCTCACTTATTTTAATGAAGAATTCGTCATTAGATGTTGGAGAAACGAGACTTAGTAAGTCATTTTGCCCTCTAGCTCTTGTTTATGACTTTCCTCGAGCATTCTAATAGTGACTTATGGGCCTTAGGTTTTTCTTATGCTAGTCTAAGATTTCAATATTTTACTCCATTCCCGTTTTAACCTCCTCGTCTTCCTCTGTATTTCCCAGAATATCTCCTTTCAATTCTTAACTCTCTTGAATTCTCTCCAGACCTGCTAAGTTCTTCCCTCCTATAAAGTCCTGCCTTTCTCTTTCATTAATGGATTAATTATACTCATAGCTGTTATCATTGCTTTATCTCTTTATCGCTTTACGAACTTGAGAATTTTCTCCCAGAGCAGTTAGCAAACTCAAGCCAACATTTTGAGAATTGTTAAAGTCGAAAGTTTTATCTTCATTTTAAGAGTTGTCTTGCTTTGCTATGAAATTTGGATTGTAAGCTGATATTGGACGATGGGACTTTGCTAGAATGAGCTTGCCTAATGCTTTCTCAGACTTTGCTTTGGACAGCATCTTAACTGGCTCCTAAGCTTAATGAAAGATGAAGATAAATAAATTTGATTAAACTTTCTCGTTCAAGTTGTAAATATCGTTGGGGTAATATGGCTATACTTTAAAAACTCAAGGACATAATTAAAAGTTTGTTGACCTTGACTCTCTTTCTTCTCTTTTTCTTAGTCTTTTACTCTCCTCCTAATATATCATGGTCAATCTTCTGGTAATTAATGAGCTGCTTTGCGTTGAATAATAGCTGCTAGGTGTAGTTATTTCTGGCTTTGTATTAACTATCTTCATTTTGGGTTTGTGTTAAGCCTGGCAGATTCTTTGTAACTAGATTGCTCTCTTGAGTTTAAGCCAAATGCTAAGCAAGGTGATTTTTGCGAATCTTGAAATCTGCAGCCGACTGAGATCCCATTCCTCCTCTTGAGAGTGCTTAGTGATTTTGAGAATTTTGCAGGTTCCCAGAAGAGTTGTAGCGAAGTTAATCGTTTTCTATGTTCTAAAAATAATTACATTAAAATAAATTTTTGAGGTTCCTATGGGAGAGATGCTAGTTTAGTTTTCCAAGCTCAAGCTTCAGGGAATCTTTACTCACAGTTTACTTGCTAGTTTTAGACTATTCTGGTAAAACGTTTCTAGTCTAAATATTAAAATATAATATAATAGTCTATCCAGATTCTTAAGTAGATAATGGCTCCGCATTAAGATTAAGATTTAATCTTGGAGGAGACTGCTCTCTCAGACTTTCCTCGTTTGGATTTTCTTTAAGTTCCATTTCTTGACTTTCATTGAACTTATACTTGTTCTTTATGTTTCCTTAAAAAAAATTAATTATATATTAAAATCCTTTTGAAACTGGATTGGCAGACTTGAGTCTTAAATTTCTTACTGATACACTTGCTCGGCTCTCTTCATGTCTACTGTCTGAGGCCATAGCATTCGCCCCGAGTCTACTTTCTTATCTGCTGCCTGACCTTGTCGTTTATGGCTTTGGATATAAGCGCTCTGTGCAATTCTACACAATTGCTCTCGTATCAGAGTAAAGATAATTAAATGTATTCAATCTTAAGATATTAAGTAACCAGTTATGATTGCTTCTTAGCGAACATTCCACCTGCCTTTGAAATCAGGTTCCAAATAGTTTAGCTCCTTTATACTACAGAAGGGGTAAAGCCTAGACTTTTATTCTCTCCATCCTCCTCTTCCTTTTTGAATCTCTCCAAAAAGAACTCTCTACTTTCAAAAAGTTCCAGCCACTCAACTGGTAGGGGCTCGCAATTATAGTAAGTATTTTCTGGAAAGAAGACATCTTTGTACTGATAGAGGAACATCTTCTCTTCAGTCTTAATTTCCTTGTCCTTCTTTAAACCTGTAGTAGCAAGTAAGAAGAAGGGCTCTAGATCACTACCGAAGAAATGAAGGAGAATATTTTGCCTTTGAACATATGATTAACCCTTCTTTTCTGAAGACTTCACATCGAAGTGAGTGAAGGGGAAAGCAGAGGCGAATGCAATTGGCTTATTCCACTTTGGGCCATCAGTAATTCTGAATTCTACTTCTGTATTCTCTAAGAAGTTTTCTAGACTTTCCAGCTTATCAACGAATAGGAAATGCATTCTTAGCTTCTTGAGTATAACCTGCTGAGTCTTAGGGTATTGATGAAACTTTGCCTGAAGGCCTGAAACCGCATTATGACTAATGGCTTCCATAGTCAGCTTCTTGCTGAATCTTTTAGGACTATAAGCTCTAGAAGAAAGGTAAACACGATAAATTTAATCTTACTCTGAACCTCCAATCGTATTCATTCTATGAAGAGGAGTTTTCTTAAAGGATGGAGACATCTCATGACTTTCCCTTTTGTGATGAGTCCCGGAGTTTCCTCCCTGATTATCAATATAAGAGATAGATATATACAAGTCTATTTAATTTAAGTATCAGCATTTTACTCACAATGGAGTGCGATATTATGTTGTCTATCTCAAGTACAGTATAGAAATCGAAGAGCTTTATCTGAAGATAGAGCTTTCCACTCTTGCATTTCTGCTTGAGGCCTGCAGTTAGATATCTTGAAACTCTTGGAAATAGAAGAGCAGCCTCCACTAAGTAACTTCCCCTTTATATTCTCTGTGTCTACTCTATTGAGTTCTGCAGTCTTTCTTGATTTTTCCTCTAGGGGTATATTCTAAGAGATGGCATATAGTTTCTCCACCTCTATTAGTTCATGCTCTGCAACTACTAGCATGTAGCAAATATCACACACTTTGCAAGACTGTGTGCTCTCTGAAACCTTCTCTAGATAGTCAAAGCCAAATATTCCTCTCTTGAACAAGTGGTTCTTAAGTTCAAAGAGCATCTTATAAGTCACTATCTTGGTAACCTCACTCTTCTTATAGCTGATTCTGCAGAGAGTGCACTAGACTGTGTTATTTGCTCTGTCTAAGATCCCCTTCTCTTCCTTCATGCGCTCTGCCCACTGTTCCTCAGTCAGCAAATTCAGTCTGCTCACTTTCTCAAACTCAAGAACTTTAAAGCCATTCACATCCGTGATAAAATCAGTGGTTTATATAAGACTTTACTTATAATTTTTAGTGAAATAGATGACATCCCGCTCATCTTTGATAAAGTCAATTGCAATCTCGTCTATTCTTAAGCCATAGGACTTGAATAGGAAACTCACCAACTGATCAGCGAAGTACTCATATCAAAATATGTAAATATAGTAAAGCAATTTCATATTGCTCAAGAACTTTCCCCTTCATCACGAAGTGCTCGAATGAATTTTCACGGCTTGAACTTATTGCGTACTTCATAAAGCATATTCTACAATTTTGAAAAATATAAGATTAACTTCTCCTCATATCTAAACTTAGTGGAAGTCTCTGCATAGTGAATCGTATTTGTCATGTAGTAAGCATAGGTTTAACTCTGACCAGGATGAGCCTTGGGATTAAAGTAAAATAGTCTGACTGTATTCGCCTTTTAAGCAGAGGAATATAGGAACTGTTGAATTATTGACTCGCTATCTGGTCCATAGTTTACTGTTTCATTGAATTTCTCCCATGACTAGACTGATCTAGAAAATATTTTAAGCTTCAACTTCTATCTTACTTAGAGCCGGAAACTGGAAACTGCTGCCATTTTCGATCGATCACTGCAGGATGAAGAGGCTCGAGATACTAACCCTTGTAAGCAGTTTCTGAAAGCTCTCGCACCTTGTCATAAAAGTTTCTAGGAAGGAAATCGTTGCTCTTCACTTCAAGCTTTCCACTTTAGTCTAAAGCAAGTTAAGTTTTTCGAATTTCTCTAGCAGTTCATTAACTTACTGGTAGTGATCCAATATAAACCATTAAAGACACAGAGTGTTTCAGGAATGTTCATCTTTAATTACTTCAGAGGGTACTTGCTTTCCACAAGTGCTTTATAGATAAATACACCTGGCTTTACTGGAAGATTGTTATAGTAGTTGTAATCAATGAGAGGGTACTGAAGCTTCTTCACCACTTTCTACCAAGGAGTCAACAGGTTTTACTATAAGACGATCAGGTAAGGTGTAAACATAGTAATTATTCATGATGATTGCTTCTTATACTCACCTTCATCTCTTCAATATGCTCTTTGTAGTCGTAGGCACTTTTCCTCTTAGGGTAATAAGAGAGCTCACTGTATTGCATCGGTAACTGGCCATAGCTCGTGGTCTGTCTTTCTCTAATAGTGGAAAGCTGTCCTGTCTATAGTTATAGTATGTTAGCTCTTCAGTTTATTAAGGAATAATAACATGATGTCTTTTCAATGATACACTTACATGATCAAATAATTTGGCATACAACTGAAATAAAGCGAAGTATAATGAGTTGAAGCATGTGGCATGACCTGCAAGTTGCTAGTGATTACGTTGCCATTATTCGTTTTTATTTCATCATTTTAAGGAAAGGCAAGAAATTATATGTACTTTTTTGAATTTCATTCCTTGAAGGAACATTAGCTTCAGTGATGAAAAACTTGTCTTATCCTTTAGTTGCGGGTGATGGCGAGGCTTGCGCTGAACTGCCATCTCTAGCGAATGCAGCCCCTGAGTTGACATTTATTGCACTCACCTTCCTTGCGCCCATCAAATCTATAGAAGTTAAATACTGTCAGATATCAACGAATCTCACCTTGATTCAAAGCTGGTGCATTAGAAGTTGAATTCATATTTCTTAAACTTTGATTGATTATATTAAAAGTCACTCACCAACTCACTCATCACACTTTGCTTGATTAGACCACAACAATAATTTCCACTTCCTCTCTATAGCTTAAACTTACAAAGTTATTTATGTTATAGCAAAATAACTTTACTTATAAGTTTACAGAGAGAGAATAATTGCTATGTGAGAAAGTATTAGATAATATTTATAACTTTTCTTGTATTTATCCTGAGCCAAAAATATGAAGGCGAGTGGTTAGTTCCACAGCCTTGGCTCTCCCATCACCAAAGTTTGCTATTACTTTTAGTTCCTTATATATAATTAAATCCATCCTAACAAAGGCCACATAGCCAGAGCTACCACTCCAAGTGTGCTGAATGATTTGGGAGATAGCTCTCGCTTGTGCCTTTGTCTTATAAGTGAAATTCGTGATTAGACTTGTGTCAGAGCTTTAAAAATACATAAGAGAATCTATATTATATTTTTATAAGCTTAGGTTGCGAGAAGCTCTTATTTAAATAATTATAGATTCATATAAGCAAATATCATTACTTAGATTAAAGAATGAGAGTGACTCTATCTCAATGATTTCAAATGTGAGTTGCTCACCCGTTAGCCCCTATGAAGGTGCTTGAGTTCTGGTAAATGAAAGTTCTAATCTCCTCAATTCTGAAGCAAACCTCCACTGGGAGTACACTATAATAATTATAATTAAGACTACTACCTCATTTATAATAAAATGCTTTTAGAATATGGGTGAGAGTATATTTAAAAAGGGATCTCAAACTTACCTGAGAACGGATTTGGCTTGCCAGAGCTCTTAAACTAGGTGCTTTATGAAGATTCTCCAAATCAAGAAGTAGAGAATCAGCAAATAGAGGAGGAAAATTATAAACACAGCTCGATAAAGGCTGAATTCTGAATCAAAGAATGTATCTATGTCGGCTTTATTAAATTATGCTACTCATTATATAAAATTTTTTAAATTCTTACGAATACTTTATATATTAACTATGGCTTTGAGTATATCTACGAGGTCCCAGTAACTGTCCTCAAAGTATTGCCAAGACATTTGCTCGCTTAGAATTAGACTCTGTTGATTAAGAAGATTCTTGAAATCAGCCTGCGTTCTATTAGAACCTTTGAAATCGCTGTAGATGCGTTGCAAGTCACTCCAAAATTTAACCTGCGAGTTGTAGATTCCCTTCTACAGTACACCTCCATTAAAAGCCTCACAAGTAGAGGAGTTCACCAGGCTTAGGAGTATGGTAGCATTCAAGGTAAAATTGCTTGGCCCGTTGTTGAGTTAATAAGAGGTGTATTTGCAAATTCTAGGTAGAAGTCTGCGCTAGAGCATACATCTCCATAGACTGTTTGTGTGAATCCTTGTTGTAGTTGTTTGAATGGTAAGCATAGTTTTTAGAAAACCTGGTGAGCAATTCTTAGGTATCATTAAACTGAGTGCCCCACTCTCGATTCAAAACTGTGTCTACATCCTAAAAGAGGAACTGAGCTGAGCTGTTAGTGTAGAGTAGCTCTTTTTCTAAGAGGAGCAGGAAAGTGTT
Organism: Tetmemena sp. SeJ-2015; assembly: GCA_027382625.1. Classification (NCBI taxonomy): domain Eukaryota; phylum Ciliophora; class Spirotrichea; order Sporadotrichida; family Oxytrichidae; genus Tetmemena; species Tetmemena sp. SeJ-2015. The sequence goes on along the minus strand of JAJKFJ010021903.1, from coordinate 84,627 downwards.
AGAAGGGTGGCGAGCAATTAGCAAACTAAGTTCACTTGTTAGATCTTGCACTTGACTCAAGAACTCCACAGAAATGAAGAAGTCGAACATGAAGAAGGCCTGAATAAGGAGCAAGAAGGTTGAGAACTGCAAGATGAGGGTGTAGAAGCTGATATTAATCTGCTTCCACTTTTTCTTCTGTTTCTTGTAATTTTTCATGTACTCACTTTGCTTATCATCATCTCCGCTCTTCATCTCCTTTTCAGGGATGTGAGTATTCTCCTCTATCATATTGTCTTAGAGGTCTCCCACTCCTCCATCCTAGAAGTTTTGACTCTCAGCCTGCGACTGATACTTGGTGATGAACCAGCGACACTTCTTGAGTTAGTCATCTATGCACTTTTCTATCTTTCTATGAGTGAAGAGTTCGAACACCTCTTACTTATTGAACTTAGCCTTTTTAATGACTGGCATGAGGAAGGCCATGGAGATTATGAGAGCACATGATACTGCAATCAGCAGATACATGAAGACTTGTATGTTATTCTCTCTAGCGTTATCTGCCTCTTTAATGATAGCCTCAGTTGACTCTTGCAGAGCTGACATCACTGAGTTCATGCAGTTCTAAGTGATAAAAGTCACGTCAAAATATGCTACTAAAAGTTTAAAATTGAAGTTATTGACGTCTTTGTTGGAGTGAATGATTGAGAGAGGAGTCTCAGCCAACTTATATCCACTCACTATGATGAACATGATGGCCTCCCATATCGAATATGAGAAATTAGCAGATTTTATAAGGAATGATAATAAATGAAGATGAGTATGAAGAGGGAAGTCCTGTTACCGACTCGAGTTATAGGACCACATTTTCTGGGTTTATACTCTCTCTGGATGACTCACTAAAAGAAGCTGTATCCAACGACAGTTTACTTTGACTTTGCTTGAGTTGAGTAGTTGAGTTTACGAACTGAGAAATTAGAGTCTGTATATATTGATTTTTATCCTAGAAGAGATAATTTTAAGGCTGGAGTATGCCTTCATTGATAAGCATGAGATTGTTTAGCTAGAGATTCATGTTCATGATGTCGTTTATTCGCTTCTCAGAATTGATTATGATGCCTATGTAGATCATGGATGTCTGTGAAAAGAGTGATCTGAATCACGTAGTAGACTATTGCAAGCAAGATTATGAGTCCAAACACTACGTTAGCCACCCACCTCAAGTTCTTAATCTGCAGAGGGATGAACTTCTCATCTATAGCTGCTCTGAGTGAGAAGAAAGTTCTGGCTTGAGACTGCTGTGAGGAGGCTATTGAAGATACCTCTCCCTCGTCATTGAGTTCGTGGTGATCATTTCTAGAGGGGTCATTTCTATTTCTATCAGCATCCTCTTCCTCATCTTCCTCTTCGACTGAGCCATTCTTATCTTCCTCTCCACTACTCTCACTCTTCTTACTTCTGCTTCGTGAACGACTCTTGCTCTCTGAGCCACTGTTGCTTTCTTTTCTCTTGGCTCCTGTTCTGATGCTGCTCTTAACTCTCTTGACTCTTAATCTACCAGTCTAGTCATCTATGCTTTTTCTTCTCATGAGTTTGTCATCTGGAGATTCCTCCTCTTTCCCCCTCCCTCTCTTATCAACACTATCAAAGATAGGTTAAATTTAAGAATGAGTATTCTATCTGTTGTTTCAGCATTTCCTGAGGTTCCCTTCTTCTCTCCATTAAAAATAACTTACAAATAATCAAATATCAATAGGATATAATATAATTGATTGACCTCTGAGTTCTTAGCGGCTTGCTCGTCCTTCTTCTTATTTCTGCGTTTCTCTCTCCTCTTCTTAGTTGCCTGATTCTTCTTAATCATCTCCCTGATGTCCAATTCCCTTTCTGAAGGGAGACAGTCTTGGAAGTAAGCACTACCACAAGTCTCGTCATCGAATGCCTTGTAGCGGGGGTTGGTCACTATGCGTGTGTAGTCGTGGATCTTCATCTTCTTCTCTGGCTGAGCTCCCATCTGCTGGTTGCTCATCATGTTACTCTGCTGCTGGCCCAGGTTCTTAGAGTTCTGAGCTGAGCCATATCCACTCAAGCCACCTCCTCGTCTGGATCCTCCAATTGACCCGCCTCCTCTTCTGGCACCCTGCGACTGCATCAACTCCTCGTCTGACCCTTCCTCTGAACCGTCATTGTTATTTAATCATAAGCCTAAAATAAAATACAATAATTTTTTTAATTTATTTCTTCTGCTGCCACCACTTCGATAATCCTAGTCTAGGACAAGTTCCCCATCCTCGGCTCCATCGTCATCATCATCTCCGAACTCACCGTCCTCTTCGTCATCATCGCCATCCTCGCCGTCTTCTCCAAAGTCTTCCTCACTGCCTTCATCATCTTCGGCTCCTCCATCGTCGTCGTCATCCCTCGACTGGCTGATCCTCTCCATGAGGGGCTTGTTCACGATCTAGTTCTTTTACTCTTCCCCTCCGTGCAGACTCTAGTTCTAGGATTGAGAGGTTGATATGGGTCTGCTGTTGTTCTGCTTATTCTGAAATCCATTCGCCCCTGGCACTCCAGAGTTTTACGAGGATGGCTGAAAGTTTGCTCCTGCTGAGTTTATAGGCTTGGGAGCTGCTCCCTCCCTTGACTGCTGTACATAAAACACTTTTTATCCAGAATAATCTTTTTGCTGGAGTGTCTTGCTGTCCATGGGGAGAGACATCTTAGAGTCACTCTTGGGATAGCCAGCAGCTCCTTCTTCGAAGCTGCGAGTGTTCTGCTTGATTTCATCGTTCAAAACGATCTCTCTCTTCACGTCGATTCTGTCTGTGTCTATCTCATGTTCGTTGTCCTCCTCCTGCTCATCGGTCTCCTGTCTCTCGAACTGGATGTCATTCAAGTCCAGAGCATGCGGGTCAGTCGAGACAGCTCCTCCATGCTTGTCGTCAGAGAAAAGCTTTATCTTGTTGTTGGCATCGTCATCCAGTCCTTCCTTGTGAGTATCGTGGTCAGCATGGCTTTTAGTCTATTTCGAATGCTTGCCTTAGCCTGATTTATTGAACTTAGACTTGCCATGGCCGCCGACCTTGGTGGGCGAATGGTCAGTAGGAATATTAGTTTCAATTTACAAACATGTGTGAGTTAAAGTTTCCTCTCTTACAGGAGTTAGAGGCTCCTGATGCTGCTGGTTTTGTTCCATATCTAGGAAGCTCATAGCTCCTGGGAGTTGGCTACTCATAGGAGACTAGTGCTATTAGCCTATTTAGCCCGTGCTGTATCCAAGTCCTTGAGTGCTCCTGCCAGATCCTGGATTGGCATGCTAGAATCTTCCACCAAGGCCTGAAGATTGAAAAGCATTGCCCAGAGGATTTGCATGAGAAGCACTAGTTATGTTCCTCTTAGTGGGGGGCAGGTCTGGTATTCCGTTTTAACCTTTCAAACTTTGCTATTATTGAGGCTATTATTGCTACTGCTGCTGCTGCTATTATTAAGCTGGCAATTGATATTTCTAGCTATTCTAAATACTTCTCTGTACAAGTGTACCTGATGAATGGTACTCTTCATTCTGCTTTTCCAGAGTGAAGGTCTTGGGAAGTTAATTCTAGTTGTAAGATTAGTTGGCTTACTACCCCATGCCCTGTATATTACCTATAATTTGACCTTGAGAGAAAGCGTGGCCATGGATCTACTACATGTTGTTATTCCCTGGGCCGTCAAAGCTTTGCAAGTCCTGGGGTCTCTTCTCCTATTGATTCTTCGCTATCATGAACAGCAAAAGCTTCAGTCCCTTCTCCTCACTATTACCCATGGAAATACTCCACTCTCGTATCTCGATATTCACAGTCTTCCTCACATCACAGTCACGATATTCCTTGCACTAGAGCAGTTTTTAAATGTCGGGTGCCTTCTTGACGTAGGTGCGTCCCTTAGTCAGGTACTTAATGAACTCTCTGAATTAATTACTCTTCAAGAACTTATTACCCTAGCCTTACATACCTACATCGTCTTTGCCTTTCTTGCCATTATTCCTATTAGACTTAGTTGGCTTCTCTGATTTTATTATACTGGCGAAATTACTTGGCACTAGGAAGTTCAAGGCATCACCACCTGGTACAGAAAAGCGATTGTTAGAGAGGAATTTGCTTCCTCCATATTGGAAGGCGTTAAAACTTGAGCGGCGATAGTAATTCCTGTAGTTAGTGGGATCATTGTTATTCATATCGTTCTGTTGAGATTGCTTGCTATCTTTAGGTACATAGGCTCGTCGGTATTCAAAGATGGAAATCAAATCAGGAGCTAAGATCTAAATGTTCACACTAAGTTAGTCTTTGAAAAGTTGAGGGTTTAGATTCAGCATGGAGCCTATGCCACTTGTGAAGCTGTCAATATTTCCTTGCATGTCGGTAAGGATATACTCGTAGTCTGTTGAAATAGGCTTTACCATACCTACATATTAGACTTCCTCTTTCAAAGAAGGCATTTGCTTGATTAGGATTTTCATAGTGAAGCAGTATCCAGATCTATTTGTGGCAAAGAGCTATCTCTCTTTATTAAAGATGTTAGCTCTTCCAGTTCGGTAGTAGACATCCAAAAAGTCATTGTGCTTCTCTCCAAATAGTGTGGGCATGATTGTGTTAATGTTGTGCCCTATCACTTCTTACTTGGCAAAGCCGAAGCACTTAAACAAACCTTAACTAACTTTCAAGATCCTACCACTGGATTCTCTATTTCCACTTATATGAATGACTGTAGAGTCCTCTGTAAAAAGAATATCAGATCTCTTGATATGATCTTAAACTGACTTCTAGGCAAAGTCTACGTTGTGAGCTTTGTCGAAGTATTCCTTACCAGCTTGCTAATTATTCCTGATGAAAGTAAGATACTCTCCATAGAGAGTCAAAGCCTGTGGATAGCAATTATTGATCTCACATAGCTACTTCCACAACTTATCTGCCTCCAGTGCTGATTTGTATATTTTAACATTAAGTTGATTCAAGTGATTTAGGTCTGGTACAACTGTTGTAAGGTGCGTCCAAAACTCAACTTGGAAATTACAGACTTTCTCTATTTACTTCTGCATGTCGTTAAAAAGTTTCTCAAACTCCTTCACACTTGTGAGTTGCTCATATATGTGCTTCATTTTTTCTGCCTCCTTGATTATGTAGTTCTCGATTATATGTTGATAGCGGAAGATTGTAAACTGCTGCTGGATTGTAGGTCTCTTTTTCAAAGCTACTTTGAGCTCATGAAGAGCAGCATGAATGTTCTTCATCACTGAGAATTGATAGAAAGCGAAGGAGATGTGGATCGAGGGTGAGTTAATGAACTTGTTCAAAGCTAAAACGTAAAGCTGTTTGTTGAAGTGATTAACGAAAACTTGGTTCTAGTGCAGGTCGCCAACTTATGAAGACTAGAGGTATCTGTCATTCGTGTGGTCATAGAGCTCGTCAATGTTTTTACACACGCATTCATCTGACTCGCATTCGGTGAGATGCATGGTGATCAGACCCTTTACTTTCATCTCTTTGTCCACGTTTTATTAATTGCTACCACTCTCCCTTAGCCACTCCTAGGCGATGATGATTTGATTAAGAGAGTCTATGTCGTTAGACATTTCCTCGGTAGTTTAAGTCATTAATGACTCTATTCGTGATTCCCTCACGCACATTATAAGGTAACATACTATTGGAATACCTATGAAGATCACTATTATTGATAAAGCGAATTTATTTCCTCTCTTATAGATGATTTAATTCTCTTGTTTTCTATCAATATGTGTCCATGAATGTTAATGAACTCCGTGAGTAGAGCATTAACTGAGATCCAGAAATAAATGCCAAGCATACAGCCGAAGAAGATACTCACAAAGCTATTGTAATAGGGGAGGTACTTGTAGTATTGGTAGAGAAAGTACATGGAGGTGATTAAACAAACTGCTATAATTATCCAAGAGCAAAAGCCAGCCAGACAGTATTAGGAAAGCGTTCCTATCAGCATCCGATAGAGCAGCATTAAAATTTCAAAGCTTGAGTCTAATCGAGAAAGTGCATCCTCCTTCACAGGCTAAGTTTCATTGTAAAGGAGTGCTATAACTACGTTGAGTAAGATCAGCTCAACAAGGCCTGTGACTGTGAGTAACATTAAAATCGAGTGGTAAGTGGAATAGCACTCCAGATCCCTAACTATAGAAAATTGTAATTCGAAGCGTGCGCTTGCATATTGCTTATAGGATTTAACATTAAGTGTGTGTAGAGTCAGTGTAACTTACCTATATAGTGATAGCCATCGGATTCGCAATGAAATACGGAGATGAATATCTCATAGAAGGGGAGGAAGAAAATCATGTAGGAGATCATCAAAAGGTAGCGTAAAGCCTGCACCAGTGACTCAAAGTAAAAGGCTGGATGTGTTAGAGAATAATGCAAGTACAAAAGCAGCATAGTTATGATGAACAGATAAGACACGGCTATATTAATAAAATAAGTATGGAGATGAGGCAAGGGTGCAGCTTCAAAGTGGCAGTTAACTTACTGAAATAGAAGAAAATCCAATAGTAGAGCTCAGAACCGGAGTTATTGATAGCTTCTACGATTCTTACATAGTCACAAAAGCTTTAAAATGGTTCAAGCAGCATAGTATCGCGCCAGCTGAAAATCTATTTCAAATTAGACTTTATAATCTTAATTCAGAGAGAAATTTAATATCTTCACTCTAATAAAACTGCTTAGTGATAATATAGGATTAAAGTTAGTTAGATAACTGATTTCTGAATATGAAAGAGCATTTTTAAAAGGTGTGTCTGTTCTCTGATGTTACAAACTTTTATCTACTTACCTTCTTCTCGAATAAGCCTGCAAATACTTAGCTGAACATAATGAATATTAGCACACAGGCCCAGAGTTGGTCTATAAGAAACTTTTAGAATGTGAAGCAAATGGATAAAATATTATCATTGGAGTGGATTTAAATTTTACCATGTTGGCTTACCGATTGATTTATTTTTGAGAAGTTGTAACATCACGGCGAAATAAGAATCTACCACCTTTTTAATGATGGTGTCCTTCTTTGTCTCTTTCTTCAATTGGCTGTAGTTTTCCATTCTTCAATTAATTTATTCATTCAATAAAAATATTTACACATATTAATAACGAATTTAATATTGCTGGTCTATTAAATTAAGGAGAGAGATTTATTGTAGATAGAGATTTTGAAATTGGTATGTGGTTTAGTTGTGAGAGATTGAAGTTAAATACTTGGTTTTATAGAAGTAGTAGTAGTTTTAATGCTGTAATGTAATTTCTTCTTCTCTCTCTCCTTTTTCTTTTCGCTTATAATTATTATTGTTTATTTCTAATTTAATTAAACCAGATGCATGCTTCAAGTTGAATGATATTTTTTATGAATGAAAATATATTATTTGGTTTATCAGAGGAGCGTGAAAGTTAATAAATTATGTATATTGCAATCCTATACTTTCTTCTCTCTCTGTCTCACTTATTTAATAATTTATAATTCCAGACACTTTAATTCAAGTCTCGCAAACTTTATGTAACTAACTACTCAAACTGATTTAAAAAGAACGAGTGGCTAACTTTTCTCATGGAAATTCATGAACTTTAACAAATTTATTTACATTTTAACATCTCATTTAGTCTCATATATTTGACTACTATAAGAAATTAAAGAATATAAATAAAACTAAATTTTTTTTTGAATAAATGCACTTTAATTCTAGAGCTGTTTAGGTTTTTATATATATCTTTGTAGTTCAATTCTAAGAAGGAGTTATAAAATGCTGTTCCTATCTTTGTTTAATGACACCCATAACACCCTGTTCTAAGATTTTTATAGTTTAATGTGCATCGCCTTAAATTATCCTAAGATTGTCCTTATTACTATAATAATTTTAGAATTTAATTTAATGATGTCCACTAAATCCTGTACAATTGCAATAGACTCATCCTAGAAAATGAATTAAGAATTTTTTAAATACATAATGGCTCTCATGACACTAAAATGAAATTTTGAACTTACGTATAGATGCTAATTAGCCTTGGCAAGAGCCTACATAGTGAGCGCTTTTTACAGGTAAGGACAGTCGTAGCTTACAGTTCTTTTCAGGCCCTCAATTGCCAAATCTAATTCTTATAAATAAGTTTATAATTTTGTAAAAAATCAAAAGTACTTAAAGTGGAGGGTGAGTTCTCAAGAAGAGCCTAAGTTAGAAGAAGCTCTATATATAAACAATAAATCAAGCACTTAAATTATAAAATGAAAATTGAAGCTTGAAATAGATAGGTGATATGTGCTTGTACAACGGAATATCTTCTTATTTTGTAGATGAGGGTACCACATCATCCATTTGGTAATAACTTTCAAAAGCAAAACAGAGCTTAAGGATAAGCGGCCTTAGAAAGATCATTTCTTACTATGGAAAATTAGAATAGACGTTCCAGTTCAAACTATTTAAAATAGAAAAAACTTTGATAAGTTCAAAGCATTTTTATCTGAAGACTAGATTTCTTGCTTGTTTTATTAGGATGCTAGCCAATCCTCAAGACTGTTAAAAATTAGCATGGCAAGCATATTGAAGTTCTAAGTACATATAACTCTAACAGGAGGCTGTCCTTCTCTTTTCTCAACTTTAGGTGATTATTATTTTATTATAAAAATATAATTGCTTGTGAATCTGCTGGCAAATCAAAGTCAACCAAGTCTGCTATTTTGGGATGCTGGTAGATTATACTGTCCACTGGTAAATTTCTGAGGAATTCAAAAGCAAGTTGAAAGCTGCCTCTGAATTTAAGATTGTGCTCGAATAGTAGCTTAAGCCCAGGATTAATTCTTTGAGACATTTTAACAGTCCTAATTGGCGATATTTTCAGCCACTCAGGCTAAATTTGCAGTCTACTATTATCTGCAGATCTCTCTAAAAGAGCTTGACTACCTTTCGTAGTCAAGCCAATCTTCATTATCTCTATAATCTTGCAGACAAGATGCTTTCGAGTCTCAGCTCTAACTTTGTTAAGGCTATCTAAAGAAGTGCTGCTTTCAGAGGAGTTTAAATTGCTTCAAACAAGTTTTCAAAGCAGGATGGTATTTTTGAGAGTTCAAAGAGAAAGAGTCTGCTTTCAAATTCTTCAAACTACTCGACTTTGTCTTTTTTAACTTCAGTTTCTTCATTTTCTTGAGAACTCATTGGCCAGCGCCAGAACTCTTTAATGACTTTAATTAAATGATACTTATGAAGAATATTTCTGTAAATTAATTTTCAAGACGCCATTTACATACGATAGCAGACTTTATGATTCAAGTATGGTTTAGTTAAAGTATTTAGCAACCACTGCAGCCATCGACTACTGACTGGGTAAGCTGAAATCTGTCTTCATAGTCTCCTCCTTAATCTTTCTTCTCAAATCTCTTTTAAGCAGAGTTGCCACTACCTCAATTACAAGCGAGAGAGAAGGTCTTCTTTCTTCGAAGGATATATCTCTAAGGGAAAGTTAGTAAAAGCGGAGATACTATCTTGTCTCAAAGTGTGAAGACAAGGATATCTGTCCTGAGATTACACTCCTATTGAAGTTTATTAGGTTATTGTTCCTGAGGGCTTGTGACTATTATTGCAGTTAGAGGTACTTAGTGTTGCTCAACTTAAACTTGTCCTATTAGACAAGAGTGGCCCATGCTATGTCTGATTTTAAATAAAGTTTAATAAGGGAAAGATAACTTTATATTGTTATAGATTAAAATTTCTGATTAATGAGCAAAACCCTCGTACTGATAGCTATTGAATCGATTCAAGAAGTAGCTCTAATTTAATTTTTGATTAATCTGCTTAGTAAAGGAAAAATGGGTATTTTTCTCTAACTAAATTATTTATTTAATAGATAATTTAAAAAATAGAATTTCTTTTTCTTCATACTTTTTAAACTATAAGACATTTATACACCCTTTTAAAGTTATGTGGAAATTAAAAAATATTTTTGTGTGTAAAGGAAGTGATCTCCTGCCTGCTCTCAATAGACTTTTTTGAGTGATTTTTTTTATAAATTAAGGGGTAGAGTTTAATTGAAGAATTTAAATGTATGTATTAGATTTTGATCTGCTTTTCTTAGGATAATTTAAAATACAACAAATAAAGCAACTACATAACTATATATTTCTTCCATAAATAGCAAAAATGGTTGCAAAAAAAATAAGTTTCTTGACTCTTCAACTTTAATTATTCCTGATTTAATTATAATGAAAATAATCCCATATAGATTATACTTTAAAAAAATTTAGGGTGTGAATCCACCCTCAGAAATTGCATTTTATATTTTGAGCGAAAGTTGAAGCCAATTTCATGATCAGGCTTAGCAGAGCATAAGAAAATGAGTCCTTAAATATTTATGAGAGTGGACAGAGGTAAATCTGTGGCTGCAGAGTAATCATTCAACTCATACTTATAAAATATTTCATTCTATTTATATTAAAAACTAGTTAAATAATTTTACTGAAAGCATTTTATGGGGAAGAGGGATATTCAATAATTTGGCTAATTTATTTAAAATGTGGCAATATATTTTTGCTCTAATTTTATTTAATTACTCTAAAATTTTACTGAGAAATACATTTTATAGCTGGGAGATCAGTAAAAATCTTAATTCATTAAATAGGATTGGATTTTTGAAGTTTTTGTGTTAAAATAAATCTTAATTTCTCCTTTTTATAAAGTGAATGATTATATTTTCTCTGACACCTCCCCCAGAAAGCGATATCTCTTGTTTAAAATCTCCCAGTCATTTATTTAATCTGTCTTGTCTTCATTTTTTAATTGGATAACAATTACTCCACTCCCATTAACATATTAATCCTGCTTTGAAGAGGCTCCTTCATCAAGTTCACCTGTAATAAATGGTTCTAGAGTTTTATGGAGCACTTATAGAGCTGCTATAAGAGCTAAGTTTTCAAAGTTCTAAGTACTTTTTACATGGTATTAAAAAAGACGTATTTAAATATTAATTGACACTTCAAAGAAATTTAAATATATTCGTGAGTCAAAAGAGTATAAAGTAACAAGTTATCTAGGCTTCTATTTCTTCTATTTTCTTGCACTTTTTCGCCTTCCTAATATTGGCACGTTTTATTTTCCAAGCTTACTTCTAGCTTTTTGCAAAGTCTAACACACTCTTGCTTTAACTTCATTAACTGCTCGGATAATAAGTTTCCATAATACTTATATTTATTATTTCATCTTTATCTCTAAATATAAGTGGTCTTTTAGCTTTCCGCAACCCTCATCAGTGTTGATGAGGTTTGACACTTCGTAAATTAAAGCAGAAAAATGTAATTATATCAAGATAATATGTAAATGTTCTGAAACTTCCATTGATCAAACTATAGTAAGAAGAAAATTTAATATAAGAAAGGTATAGTAGAGCACAACAGTGTCTTAGCTCACTTCCATCTCGCTCATTTTAAAGCGTCTCTTCCATATCTGATTTCAAACCTTGTTTACAGAATTTATGCACTGAAGAATAGTTTTGGTAAATTTTTAAAGTTCTTAATGGACTCTTGTTCTGTATTATGAAAGTTTATAAGCTTGCGTTGCTCGAAGATGAATTTGAGAAATTTTAAAAAAAGATCATCATTGAGGGAACAAATTTTTCAATGATTTTCTCTTGAGTTGAAAAAAATTTCCAAATCTTTTTTAGTTCTAGTTTTTCCAACGCTAATTTAGAGGATAATTATGAACGTATGGAGTTACTTTTAAATGGTTTTTTATCTGAATACCTTAGAAGATGTATTATCTAGTTAGTCTTACAAATCATTAATTCACTTTAAAAAGAAATTAAACTCTTGCTAAGAAATTATTTCATTATGTATATTAGCGATTTTAATTAACTTTTTTTTTTTCCTCATTTACTTCAAAATGTAGTTTAATACATGCAACAAAATTAGCAATGAAATGGACTTAAAAACAGAATTGGATGATTAATAATCCTAAGCACACATCTGATCAATTAGCTAAGCTACAATATTCATGATTCTAAATAAAGCTCAATTCTAAGAGGATTATCTTAAATGGTGTTCTTATCTATGCTTTATGACAGCCATCACACCCAGTTTTAAAATCTTTACTGCTTAATGCGCATCTCCTTAAATTATCCTAAGATTGTCCAATAAATTACATAAACTTTTAGAGCTAAATTAAATTGATTGATATCCAATAAATCCTGCACAATTGCTATTGCCTCTTCCTAAAGAATTATTATTTAAGAATTTTTAAGCCCAAATTTTAAATTGTAGTCAATCTTAATTATGAATTATTATAAGACTTACATATTTATGCTTGCTAGTCTTGGCAAGAGCCTACATAGTGAGTACTTTTAACAAATAAGTGCAGTCGCAGCTTACAGTTCTCTTCAGACCTTCAATTGCCAAATCATATTTATAAACTTAATGTAAGAGGAATGCTATTAAAATCAAAAGCTCTTGAAGAGGAGAGTGAATTCTCAAGAAGAGCCCAAGTCAAAAGTAGCTAAACAAAAGACAAGTGTCTATTTGACATTTTTAAATTTTTCATTGAAGCTTGAAATAGATGGGAGACAAGTGTCTGTATTAAGGGGTGTCTTCCTGCTTTGTTGACTAGGGCAGTACATCATCCATATGGTAGCAGCTCTCAAAAGCTAAGCAGAGTTTAAGGATAATTTACTTTATTGAGAGCTTTTCCTCTTCAGGAAAATTAGAGTAGATATTCCAGTTTAAAGCATATAAAAATGTAATATTACATAAGCTCAAAGTATTTTTATATGGCTTATGATTAGCTTACTTATTTAATGGCGATGCTAGCCAATCCTCTAGACTCATAAAAATTAGCATAGCTAGCATATTGAAATTCTGAGTACATAATACTCTTATAGGTGGCTCACCTTTACTGCGTTTAGTTTGGGGTGAATATTATGACAACATAAAAGCTTCAACCCTTAAATCTGGTGACAGATCAAAATCTATTAAGTCTGCTATTTTAGGAAACTAATAGATTAAACTGTCTATCGGTAAATTTCTCAGATAATCAAAAACTGTTTGGAAGTTACCTTTGAATTTAATATTGTGCTCAATTATTAGCTTTAGGCCTGGATTAATTCTTTGAGACAGTTTCACGGTTCTGATTGGAGAGAGCTTCAGCCATTCAGGCTGAATTTAAAATTTACTATTTGTGGACCTTTCAAGTAGGGCCTGATAGCCATTCTCACTTAAACCAATTTTCATAATTTCTATAATCTTGCAGACAAGATGCTTTCTAGTCTCAAATCTCACTCTGTTTAGATAATCTAAGGGCTCACTTGACGGGGAGATCGCTTCAAATAAATGACTGTAGCAGGAGGGAATATTCTTGATGTCAAAGAGGAACAATCTCTTTTCAAATTCTTCAAACGGTGCGTTCTTTTCTTGCAAACCTATTGGCTTGCGCCAGAACTCTGATATGACTGATTAAAATTTCCATTGAGGAAAATGATTTTTCTTTATTTTTGGACTCCATTTATATAGGTAAGAAGATGGTCAGACTCAAGTATGGTATAGTTAAAGTATTCAGCTGCAACTGCAGCCATTGACTGCTGACTCGGTAAGCTGAAATCTGTCTTCATAGTTTCCTCCTTAATCTTCCTCCTCAAATCTCTTTTCAGAAGGGCCGCCACTACCTCAATTAACAGAGCAAGGCTTTAACATTCCTAGTGAGATATATCCCTGAGAGAGAGGTTGTAAAAGCGGAGATGCTGCCTCAGCTCGAAGTGTGAAGACAGGGATATCTGACCTGAGATTACACTCCTATTGAAGTTTATAAGGTTGATGCTTCTGAGGGCTTGCTACTCTTGGTATAATTTGAGGCAAACGCTGTTCTTCATAAACTTTCCTAATTAGACAGCCGATGTCCAGGCTCTGTCTGATTTAAATAAGAATAATGAAAAGAGGTTAATTTCTTGCTATCTATGAATGAGGATTCTTTATCAGAGTCCTAAATTCCTGAATATTTATAGTTGTTAAATCGATTCAGGAAGTAGTTTTAATTCAATATTTGATCAAGCTTCATTTCAAAGGATAATTTTTACTTTTCTAAATATAAACTCTCCGAATTTAATTGATTTGACTTCTTTTTCTTTTTTTATAATATATTATATGATGTTAATTTATTTAAATAGAGAGTTGATAAAATTACTAAAAAGGAAGTGAGCTTAAGTTTGAAGTCAGTTAAACTCAAAAAATTAGTATGAGATTCTTCTAAAAATTATATCTACATTTAGAACCATCAAAAAGATTTGACAAAGGTACTACTACTACTATTCCTATATTATTATAGTATTTAAGGTAATGTCAAAAATTTTAAGCTCGAAAAATCTTTTTAAGAATCTAAGTCTTAATTTTTATTAAATATTAATACTTCACCAGCTGTTATTCCTTTTTCCCTTTTATTTTGAATTAGCATGCTAATTAATTTTTCTTTCGAATAAATTCTTAAATATATTATCATATTTTATTATAATTTTAAAGGCGGTAATCTGCTATCTGCTTACAATTTCTCTTTTTGAGCGATGACTTAATTGATTAATTTAAAAGGGGAGCTTTAAATAAAATATGATAAGAAAGTGAGAATAACTCGCTCGTGTGTAATTAATTTTTTTCCTAATACTTATAACTGAGAATTTTCAGTTTTTTTTAAAAATTATTTTTATGATTTAATTAGTAATAAAAGAAATGTAAGGTGTAAAATAAGGGAATTTTGAGTTGAAACCTGAAACTATAATTATATCAAAATTTACTAATCTTAGCACAAATATTAATTTTATTATTCACACCCCCTCTAAATTTAATAAATTATTTTAGAGCGTGAAATAGGGTAGATATTATGCTCTGGTAAAGCATCACAAAAGAAAATGTATCCTTAAATATTTATGTAGCAGGACAAAGTTAAATTAGTATCTGCTGAGTAATCATTTAACTCATACAGTAATCTAACTAACTAAATTAAAATTATTTACAGAAAGTGATTGGGGGCATGCAGAGTTCGCTGAATTTAAAAAATAACTGTAATTTGAAATATACCAAAAGATAATTAGCAAATCTTAATTAAAATTTTTTTAGATATATTTGAATTAAAATTGAAATATCCTTTGTTCGAGAAGAGTATTTCTCACAGCATGCTATAAAAATGAATTTTCAATTCAGATTTCTTTAATTTTAAATTCAACGACAGAAAATTTTAAATACCTTCTTGTATTATTTAATAAACTTCTGGTTTAAAATTCTTTTTGAAAAAAATTTATTACATTTTTTTTTTAATTTTGCATTATTGAGCAAATTTTTAAAGCTTAATGTAGTCTAATATAGTTCTCGGATTTTTAAGTTCGTTATCAAAATTATTACTGCATAAAACTAATCAAATTTTTATCATCTAGCAGTTTAATTTTTTTTAATAACTTACAAGCACTTATAAACTTCCCCAATAGCAATAAAAATCTATAAATATTTATTCTAAATAAATAATAAACTTATTAGAAAAGAAAAGGAACCAGCACTCCCCAAAGCGCTGCTTTTTAATAGAAATCTCCCAATCATTCTCTGCTTGCTATAGAGTCTAGTCTTTCTTTATTTGAGAGATGACTAAAATCCCACTCCCATTGTAAAAGTAATTTGAGTTTGAAGGAGCTGCGCCAATATAGTTTGTATCAGGATTAACTGGCTAGATATCCTTGTGAAGAGCTTATAGAGTTGCCAAAAGTGCCATGCTTTCAAAGTTCTGAGTACTTTTTACATGATATTATAGTTTATATTTTATTAAAAGCAGGAAATTAGTTCAAGTAATAAAAGCGAGTCGCAAATTTGTGACTGTTTAAATATGCACACTGATATCCTGCGTGCTCGAAAGTAATTCAAACATTATATGAGTTTTGTTTAAAATAATCTCTTCAAACTCTGGAGCGAGAAATAAAGAGTGAACACAAAAAAAATTCACAATAAAATTTCAAGTTATTTTTCTTATAAGTATTTATCAAGAGCTCTCACGAGGAGTTATAAGGATATATTTTATTTAAATTCGACAAACTTCAACTACCACTGATTTTTCCCATCTTAATTGAGTTGAGTTTAAGTGCTTAATTAAATTTTGACTTAAATTCTTCGCTAATAAAGTAGGATTAAATCTTCTAAATAAGCTTTATATTAATATTCATGCGTCAATAGTGTATAAAGTACCAAACTTTCTGAGCGTTATTTCCTACCTTAAATTGCCTTGCTTAAGAATTTAGAACTATTGTTCTCTAAATTTATTTCAAGGCTTTAAGCAAGGAGATGACACACTTTTTTTAACTTCAGCAACTAATCTGAGAACAAGTTTATTTAATTGGTTTAAAACATATTCTGCTTATTAAAAAGTGGGCTTTCAGATTTTTGCAACTCTTGTCTTCGAACAAAAGATTAGATACCTAGTAAATATAAATTTGATATGATCATAATCAATTACAATACTTGAAATAGCTTTTCATTATAACTTTTTAGTAGACGTTTTGAAACTTCCTTTGGTCAAACTATGAGCATAATTTATTATATAAAATAGAGAGCATGAGATAGAGTTGAATTCTTTCTTATCTGCCTCAGGTTTGTAATTTTGGTGTTGTGTTCTTATTATTAATGTGAAATGAAAAAATAGAAGAATCAAATCTTTAAAATAAAAATGAGTGTCCCCAATCGGCAATTTCCTCTTGGCTTTCAGAGAATTTAATTTTCTTTCCGAGAGCCATATTAAAATAATGAGCTATATATAATGCAAAAATATTAATTCACAAGAGCCTTTATATAGTTAATGGTAAAAGGCATTTTGTTAAGTTGCTTGCAAAGATTCTCTAAAGAAAATTACTAAGATTCTACTTAATTGCCAATTAGATTTGCAAGTGCTAGATTAAAGTTGAAACTCTTAAGGATCTTTATCTTTTTCACTTTCAATACCTTCTTTTTAGCTTTTATAGCTTTCAATCTAAAAGATAAGAATTATAAAAATAGAAATTGAAGGCAAGGCTTGTACTTACATATCTTGTCCTGAAGGAGTAATCTTTTATAGAAAAGTTTTAACGAGCTACTTTAAAGCTGGCATTTCCTAATCTCCTCCTGTACTGGCATTTTTATCTGCTTCTAAAGGGGATCCTTACTTATTTATAGATATCAACATATTTAAAAGTATTAAATGTGCTATTTTTTAATAATTTATATTTTGTTCATCCTTGGCTTCCTCCAATATTTAAAGCTATTCTGAAGCTTTTAAGATTACTTGCTTTTGTGTTTATCCATAATCTGTGACTATTATTTCTTCTCCGGGAGCAGCATCTAAAGTATTCTTTATTTGCTGTTTAATTGATTCGCCGGGTAATATTTGCATTTGAATAACTTCTTATTATATAACTGTCGTCTCTTCAGCAGCTAGCTTCTTTAATTTCTGCTTGATGCCTGGTAATATAGTCAATAATTTTTACTAAAATTGGTCATTTATTAAAATTGGTGATTGGATAAAATTATAAATGGGGGAATGTAACTTGGTTACAGTTTAAAACACATATTATTCCCTGATCTGCAACTTGTTCGATTTCTTATTAAAAAATTATAGATTGTGCCTCCGTAATTAAAAAGGAAACTGCTACTTTCTTAGCTAGTGTAGATTAAGATTAATAGAGGAGGCTTTCAGTTTAGAAAGTATGCATGCTTTGAAAAAAGAGAAAGAATAAGAAAACAAAACTCAAGTTTTAAGTGACAAAGTCCCAAGTGACTTCAATCTTAATGAAACTAGTTGAATCCTGAGTCAATGCAATCTAATTTACAAGTAGCACTTTAATTAATTCAAGAGGTGAAGCAGCCTTGCGTACCTTGTCTTTAATTGTCAATTACTACCAAAAATGGTGGAAATAGCCTACTTAATGAGGTAGAACCATCAGAGAAAAAAACTAGAGATACCACTCAGTAACTAGATAAGCTGATCGCACTCTTAATATTCATCATTATAATACCCTTGAAATATTATGTCGCTTAATAACTCTGAGATGAGCGCACTCTTAAAAAAGTAAGAAGGATATAAAGTTCTTTGAATTTTATGATTTGACACACTTTAAATGCCTCATATTTGTTCTATTTTAAAATTAAAAATATAAATTAATTTAATTTTCAATTAAGTCATGTCTATAATTGCATTCTAATAACATCTTCCTCTATAACTATTGCCTATTCAGCAGCTAATATATTTATTTATTGCTTTTTGGCTGGTAGAATTTGCATTTTGATAACTTCTACCTAGAGAACTATAGTCTGTTAAGTAACTGGTTTCTTTAATTTTTGCTTTTTGTCTTTTAGCAATTGCATTTGAATAACTTCTTCCTCAAGAACTATAATTGTCTCTTCAGCAACTGGCAACTTTATTTGCTGCTTGTTAGACATGCCTGGTAATACTTGCATCCTAATCACTTCTTACTAAATAACTATTGCCGCTTCAGCGGCTGGTATTTTTATTTACCGCTTTCTGACTGGTAGTAATTGCATTTTAATCACTTCTTCCTATATAACTATTGTCTATTTAGCTGCTTAGATCTTTATTTATTGCTAGTCAGATATGTCGTATGGTAAAGGCTTCTTTTTTATAAATTCATTCTGTATTATAATTGCTTCTTCATCTTCAACACCATAATCTATTATGTTTATTTACTGCTAGTTCTAGTTTGGTAAAGCTTGTTTTTAAAAAAATTCTTTGCCTATGCCTTATGGCTCTACAGCTACAGAATTCAACTTTCTTTTAACCTATTTATTCTGTGGGCTTGGTTTTGCTTTAATGAATTGCTCTTTGGCTTTTATTTCTTCCCCTTTTACATTTTCAAATTGCCATTCTTGTG
Source organism: Tetmemena sp. SeJ-2015 (assembly GCA_027382625.1). NCBI lineage: Eukaryota > Ciliophora > Spirotrichea > Sporadotrichida > Oxytrichidae > Tetmemena > Tetmemena sp. SeJ-2015. The sequence continues at coordinate 65,746 of JAJKFJ010021903.1, read as the reverse complement.
AATTTGATTTTTGTTATTTGGCAAATACTTTCTGAGGTAATTGTTCTTTATATGCCTTTTATAGAGAATAGGGCAACACTGCTTTGCCTTCTTTTTGTTTAACTTCTTCTATGTTATTGTCAATTTCCTAACTGAAATCTATTTTAGAGCCATCTTTTTAACCTTTCACTACGATAGTCTAGTCAAGAATGGAATGATCATTTAAAAATGGATTGACAGCTGAGATCTCATTTGCATTAACCTTCGCTTAATTAAATAATCCATAAATAATCATTTTTATTAAAGTAAGCTGGAACAATTTACAATTGCTTGATGTTCGCTATCACAGATTAGTCTTGCACGTTCTAATAAGTATATATTTTAATTGATTAGTTAAAAAAATGATGTGTCATATTTGCATAAGTGATTTGCTTCTTTTCCTTTAAACAACCGCAACTTAAAAAAAATATTAATAAAATGAGCTGCAACCCGCTCCCATTATTGTTTTTCTCCAAAATTGGTATGAATTAAAGATATTTTATAGCTGAGAAGCTAATACAAAAGAGAATAAATAAAATTCAGAATAATAATAGCGATATTTCACTTAATCAACTTTAAATCTTATATGGGCTTTCTCGGAAATCTAAATTTTTTCTCAATAAAATTTTTGACTTAAGTTAATTTCTTGCTTGGTTTAGTTATTTCTCGTAATGAAGGTTGAGATAACAAAATATTAGTTTTAAACAAACTTTTTTGAAGAAGTCAAAATTTAGCAATGTTGTTTTAATTTAAGGTGCCAATAATGCGAGCGTCTTTCTTAAATGATTTCCTAAACTCAAATTTCCACTTAACTTTTAAGTATACTTATTTTAATAACTTGCCTCTGTAATAATTTTGATTTATAATTCAATTTAGTTTGTGTAATAATCTACTTTCGGGGTATAGTTTAAGATTTAATTCAATTAATTAAAAGTTGCTATTTTGAATAATATTGCAAAGCCAATAAGAAGTAAATGAGTTTCTTAATTCATCATCTTCTTCAGAGGCAACTTTCAACAGCAAGATATAATCAATGATAAAAATATAATCAAAATATATGTCACCACCAAAAACGTATCACTAAAGTTTTTTAAATGAGTGCTTTAACTATCATGTAAGTTGAAAAATTTTATTTTAAATTATTCTTTGTTAAACCCCACATTATATCTTCAAATTTAAAATATAAGCTAATCAATTTTAACACAAATTTCAGCCATAATTTGTGTGGAAAAAATTCAGATTTAAAATAGTAATTTTTCCATTTATTTCCTTCAACTATTCTGAGAAAAATTCAGACAAATTAATACTCTATTTATTATTTCTTATCTTTCCGCAACCCTCAACTATTTAATAAGATTGGACACTTCACAAATTTAGGAAAGATTTTTATGAGCTGATAGGAAATATTACTGCCATTCATTTTATTTAATATGTAAACGTTCTGAAATTTTCATTGATCAAACTATGAGCAAAAGAATATTATTTTTAAAAATTTATATAGAGCAAAAAGTGTTTAGCTCACTTTCATCTCGCTCATTTTAAGGCGTCTCTTCCATTTTCTATTTCAAACTCTTGTTTACAGAATGATGCCATGAATGAGAAAAAAATTAATTAAATGAATAGCATGAAGAATTGGTTTCCCCTTCTCTTTCTTCTTTGTATTAATAAATTTCAAGATCCTATTTTAGTGCCACATTAAAATTTAATCTGGATTTAATCTATAAATACTTAAAGCCAAGATCTGCTTTTGAGTGAAGGGTATCTAACTTAGCTGCTAGCAAAGTGTCTCTACAGAGTATTTCGTGGAATGGATTTCCTTCCCCTCTATACTTCCAAGAGTTTAATTGATTTTGAACTTTCCATTGTTCAACTCTTCACTTCCCTTTGATTTATCTCTTCCTATGATTAACTTAGATATTTTAGCTTAGTTATTTGCTTGTTTTTGAGAGAGATCTCTTTTGGTACTCTCATCGCCCAAGCATTTGGTCTCATCTTATTAGGAATAACTCCTTAATATTTCCTGAGCCACAGAGTTATCTTTTGCTTAAGACAAGGTTTTAATATAGTATGGATATAATGGTGAATTTAAATTTTTTATTTAAAGGCGGGGTTCATTTTAACTCCCTCCCCTTTAGTGATTTGAGATTTGTTGTTTTATTTTTATAACTTTAATTTCACCAACAAATAATAAATTAGAGTTTGAATGACTAATTCGTGCCTTTGACTTGAGGCAACTGCAACTAAATATTCTAAAACATTATTATATATTGGTAACTTGCTCCCATGATGTGAAGTTCTAATTTCTTGATTTTATTTTAATTTGTTTCTTTCGAAGTATTAGATCAATTGAATTTATCAAATTTACTTTTAAGCCAGAATAAAACACGAATGATAAACTATTTTACGAACTTCTTTTTTTTATTATAACTCATCCCAAAGCAAATGAAAGTTATATTTGTTTGTTTAATAAGATATATTATAAAAATAAAGAAAATAAATAATTTTTATTGCACTATAATGAATAAAGACTGAATTGGATTTTAATAGATAAACAGCTCTTTAAAGAAAGGTAAAGTTATAGAATTTATCAAAACAATTAAAAAAAAAACGATAGCAATGTTCATTAACTGGATATATTGAAAGTGATGAATATGATCAATTATATTTTTTTTAAAAAATTAATTTTCATATTGCAAGAGTCCTCAAATCATAAAAAACCTAAGTTTATTTTAAACAGCTTAAAACATTATTTTAAGACTGATTTTTTGAAGAAAGAAATCAAATTATACTAAAATTTCAATTATTTGCTTATTTTTCTTAGCTTATTCATTAAATTAAGCCCTATTTATCCATTTAGGATCCTCCCCTCTCAGTAAGCATTGGCTAAAAAGGTGTCCTCTCATTGATTCTGTGCATTTTATGCAAAATATTTTCATAGATACTCTGGAACTCTTCATCTCTCACCATTTCCTTACCCATCCTCCTCTCCATGAATCTTATTTCTTCTAGCACTCTTTCAGTCGAAGGGAACCCTCCCAACTGCATATTCATATAAGCTTATAAACAATAATAAAATAATTTAACTTTCGCTTTTATTTTGTGCTTACTTTGGACTTTTAATCGATAAGGGCTCTGCAAGTGAATTCAAATGAAACATAGAGGTCGAATGGGAAGAGGATAGACTGGGATACTGACGAATTAGGTGGTCCACTAGGTAGCATACTCGACTTTATAACTCTGGTTTAAATAAATGAATAGCTAGAATTCTATAGTTGGGCTAACTTTAGTTGAATTTGCAGCAATTTATGTTATTGGCCTTAGAAGGGTTTCTTTAAAGGGGTAGTCTCAGGTATATATCTTAAATATTATAATCATCCTAAAGGTTTCTTAAAGGTAGTCCAGGTTATATCAAATATTAATAATCATAATTGTTAATTCTAATGGAAGTTGCAACATTCTTGAAATCGAATCTCGACCTCCTGATCTAAGCTTGTTGATAAGCTTTTAAAATTCAACTTGATTTCTTCTTTCTATGAAACAAATCTTAGAGCTTCTCCTCTAGAGGAGATTATATCGTGATGATGCTCAAATCTATAAGATTCGGGGCCCTGTATTTGTGTGCTTATAACTCTGCTATTTTTGACAAGAGCTCTCCTCTTCAGGTAGAGAAGAAATAATTAAAAAAATGAATCGTGATGATGCTCAAATGATGATTGAGATGAGGCGTGTAGATTTAGTGTGGTCTTAGTCTAACTCATGCTATTTTTGACAATTGAGATGAGTTCTATCTCTGAGTTAAATTTACAGGCAGCACAGACTTTAAAATAAGTGTAGAATATTTTTGAACTTCTCCTCTTGCTGATATTCAATCTTGAGATCTATCTCGTTCTAGGCTTTCATCGCTCTGGATTAGAGTTACTTGGAGCTCATATCTCGAGCAAGCATCCTCTGCTGCATAGTTCTATGAGTGATGTTGGACGTTTTACTACTGTTACAATTTAAATCATCCTCATCATAAACTTTGTTTGCTACTGTTGACGATCGTCTGCAGCCTTGTTTCGAAATGAGAAGAGTTGTAGTACTTTGAGAAGTGTTCCATACTCTCTTTCAAGTTCAGATTTTAAATGATATTGCCTGGCTGGTACTCGTTTGTCTTTACTGGAAGCTTCTTTAGCTTCCCTAGTATGAGAGGAGCTTCTGAAAAATAAGAAAATAAGTTTCTAGCGTCTAAGTTTAGTCTCTTGAGGTTAGAGGATGTTAGGAAAGTAGGAAGGGTTTAGTTCTACTCATGCTGTTGTTCTCTTCTCTTGAGTTATTGATATCCCTCACACCTTCAATAGCCTCCTTCTGCTTTCTTTACTGTATTCTCATCATGATAAAATAAAAACTGTCTGATGAAATGATATGATGATATGATGTTCTTGGTCCTCTCGAGTGCTTTATTCTGACTTGCTATGAAGTCAGGAGAGTTTACGTTGTTTTACTGGAATAAGCCCCTGCAATTGCCTATGTCTTTTTGTAAGGCAGAGGGAAGGGAGGGAAGTGTGGGCATGGTGCTCAGAGAACGGGCTTTCAAAGGAGCATTTAAGCTTCCTTTGAGAGTCACAACCTCCTTCTAATACACTTTATAAGAGAAAGAGGTAAATACAATGATGATATGCAGATGTCTATAATGAAATGTGCACTTTCATCTTCTCTGGATCATTGAACATCTGACTCATTTGAATGATGATAGCTGTGTCATCATGCGCGTTCATCTCCTCCTCCACTCTCCTCTTTTGCAGTAAGTCTTTGTTTCTTTGTATTAGATCGAACTCATTTTAATTTCCCTTTATAATGACTAGAGTAGGATCAAACTGCCTGGTCTTGATGCTTAAACCAATTGAATGAAGTAAAAATATATGTTGCCAAAAGATAAATTCTCCTTATCATAAGTTTTAAGGTTATCTTGCGGAATATCATTTGCTTCTTCTTGCGCTTACTTTCTAGGCCGAAGAGTGAAGCTTACTGATTAGTAATGTTAAGTTGGCTGCTTATCAGCGACTAGTTATGCATCTCACTTCCCTCATACCCACCAAGGGATAGATCAATTGAAATTAGAAATACTTTTTGCATATATAGAGATCCAAAGAAGTGTTGGGGTTGCTTGTATTGACAGTGAGATACTACTACCCTTAAGAGTTGGTTAACTAGCCTACTGCATTTAGTGCCTGCAGATTCTGTGGATTATTGCCAGCGCGTTTTATGAACTGGTGGAAGTTAGTTATGAAATAAAGCAGCTTCAATAATTACAAAATGAGGGTAGGAAATAATTTTAGTGCTTCAAACTGTTCAGTTGATAAGTAGCCTCGTCAGTTAGGAACACATAGTCATCGAGCTCACTCACTTCTTCAAAGCCAAATTTAAGCAACTCTCCGTTCAAAGAGTAAAGATTTCAATCAGAAGATAGAATAAGTTTATCACTAAAAATAGATGCTTGAAACCTTCTTGGAATTATGGGTTAAGTCTGTTAGGCGAGAGAAGAGCTTGCAAATCCTGAGGGTCGTCAGAGTAATAGACTTAGTTCATACCCTCAATCACAAATCAAAATCTTCTTATTAATTCTGCCTTAAGTAAGTAGCATTTTAAATTATGCTTAATGAGCGTGTCTAAATCTGTAAAATAGTGGTTCATATCTTTGGTGTACATTTTCCTCTGTATGAATTCTAGACTGTCATCCACACTTTACCTCTTGCTTTTCTTAGCCTCTGCTCCTTTTTATGGACTATTGTTCAATACATACTGTTCTAAGAAGTTTGAAGGGTCTTTGATTGAAGGATTTGATTACTTAAAATAGAATATGTATTTGGATTTCTTCTTGGCCTCAGACGATGAGTCTCTGATCAATTAGAAATTAGAGCAAGGCATTTATTTTTAAAGTCTGAAGATCTTCTGGTCTGAGCTACTCTGAGTTGTTATTTTACATGACTGGTGAGCCGTGTTGATACTTGGCTTCTTCAAGCACTTGAGGTGAAAGAGTATCTTAGTACGAATCCTGATCTCCTTAGACTTCAATGATTTACATCTCATCGCTCTCTTGCATTAGAGAATAATTAAAACTCTATTAATTAAATAATTTGCAACTGGAAAGATACTCTCGCATTAACTATCCTCCTCTTATCTCTAGTGTTTAATTGCTCCTCCTTCTGCTATTCAATATGATCTCCTTCTTATTAATCTAAAGTTCATTAAGAGAAGTGAGAGAATTATAAATTGTATTAATCTTGTGTGAGCTGATAAAGAGTACTAGCGACCGAGTCTAAACCTTGGAGTTACGGTTGCTTTATAAGATTTCCTTTGTTTTCGACAACACCTATATGCTGCTATCTCAGTTACTCGGTTAATGTGCTTTCTCCAAGCATTTAACTTTCAAAAATGAAAATCATCGCTATCAAGATATTGAATTATTTAGTTTGGTGTAGAAGAAACTTTTTATTCCTCTATGAGGTTATTGCCGTCTTATGAGAGCCCAGTCTTAAACTTGACCTCTCTCATCTGCGGATTCCTCTCTGGAGTACTCCTCCCTTCTCTTGAATTGAGTAATTCCTTGGCTGCTCTTAACATTTGAGGATCCTCTTAAGGCTTCTTTGTGATAGTTCAATTTCAAAATATTATGATCCTTAATACTTCTTCATCACTTTCTATAATTGTGATAATATCCACATAACGAATGCAATCGTAGTTATTGTCAAATAGAAGGAACACTCTTAAATCTCTAAGGGTGTCGGAATTTAGCAACACTGAAACTGTTCTCTTCGGGAATGGATCCACAGTCCTTGAATCGTAGTTCTTCCGCTTCTGTACTCTCGCGGGTGGAACTCCAGGCTTTATCTCAAAACATAATGGAAAGAAAAGTTTTGCGTATTGAGATAGTCAGAGAATAATTTAAATGGAAGTGTTTATAATTATCGCTATCTTTTTCTTGGCAGGGATGGGTATTTAATTTAACTGTCGCACTGGCTAGGCATTTTAGGAAATTAGATTTAAGCCATGAAGACTTTAGGGAATTTAAGGACCTGCAGATGTCTAAGTGCTAGTCTATAGTTGCACAGGGAGTAGAGATCTAGGGAGCGTAAGCTAGCCTCCTCCTCCCACTCTTACTTTACTCTTCAGGAGCTGCTGCTGCTAATCCTAACTCTAAAGCAAGGATGATGATTATAGTCTTAAAAAAGATTGCTTTGGAATGATTATGATTGGGAGTACTGCATAACGTTTCCATCAAACTTTTGGGAAGTTTAAATCAAAATATAACATGGAAAATATTTTGAAGGAAGCCTCCAAATCTTGATATTGCATCTAGCTTTACCCCTTGTGGTATGCTTTGAAGTTTTTACTGCATTCAGTTTGAGCCACTCTTTGCGCCTTAGTCGAAGATAGACTGTGATTGTTGAAATCCAAACTGCTGCGTTTAAAGGGATGTGAATATTTGCTATTGGGAGGTTTGGAGAATCTAGTGGTGATTTTATTCCATGTTTACCTTTTTAAAGTTTATTTTAGTTTATTGTGGGTTGTTTATTCTTTTCTCCATTCTTTTATTTGTGTCTTCAGTAGTAATCAATATGCGCAATAAAAGGAACTTAACAAAATGATCTATTTCTAAAATTAATTATATTGTTGGATATTAATGCTTTTTTTATTTCTAATAACGATATGGTCTTAAAATGTAATTAATTTATGGAGTTGAATCTATTCATTTTAGCTTTACTTATTCAATCTTAAATAAACTTCGCTCTAAATGTATTCAATTACGGTTCTCAATCAAAATTTAAGTAAGCTTTTTAAATATGTGTGTGTGAATTTTATAAAACTTATTGAAATGAAGAATAATTGAAAGAGGCAACAAATATTCCGGAAGCCAAAAACATAAAATACTTTTGTGGATATAATGAATACGAAATAGGACTATCAAAACCATACTAACGATGTGAGGTTGGAAGCACTTCATATTTAAGGATTATCATCGTCTCTCTAATTATATGGATATTTATTATAGCACTGGGTGAAATAGAAAACATATAGAAACTGGTGCTCGACCCTGATGAGGTGCCCAGCCTATGCAGAGATTACCTAGTGTGCCAGATCTGCACCTGTTTGCTGGAAGATCCCCTGGCCTGCTCAGTCTGCCAAAAGACTGCCTGCTTCAAATGCATCCTAGAATACATCAACAAAAAGGGAATAGGCCGCAAGGAAGCAACTGCATCCTCAGGTGCTAAGAACACCCGCAAACACTTGAGCCACAGTTTTTCCAACCAGCTAATATCTTGCTTTATAATTCCAACTAATGTAATTTAATTTTCAATTATGATATTATTGAATTATTGCTTAGGAATCTCCTGGAAAATGCAAATTTTTATTGCAGAGACTGCAAAAAAGAATATAGAGGCTCTAAATCCTTCAGACGCCATTCTTGCTTGAGCGCAAACCACTAAGATAACTATTATCAGAAATAACTGGAGGCAAAGCAACAAATTTAAACTGTGCCACTCCTCGCCCAAAAGGTTAAATAAACTATTGAAAACAAAAAATCGTAATGCTAAAATTAAATGTTTGATAAGAAAAGAAGATCTCAGATTAGATGTATGGAGCACTCCAAGTTGATCTTTAATTGCTGAGTGCTGTGAGAGAAGAAGCTGATCAAATTCAGCCAGAGATATTAAAGGAGATTATTTGAGATCATACAAGAAATACCAAGAAGATGAACATGCTTTTATAAAAATGATTTATATTGTTACGGATTATTGAAGATATGGGAGATCGAATGATGCTAATAAATTCAACTTCATAAACTTTGAATCTCTAGTTGAAAAGATAACAAATCTTAGCAAGAGCAATTCAGAGAATATCATTCTTGAATTTAAATTATTCTCTATAATTCCTTTTTTCTACCACTAAATTAATATTTGTGCAATACAGACATTCAAAGATGAATGGAAATAAGTCTTTGAGAGTGCGAAGTCTCACTTTATTCCCTAATTATTCAATCAAACTAAACCAAGTTAGAAAAGATTATAAGTCAGCCTACCGCCCTCCTAAGTTTAGAGTGATGGATCTGATCTCAGACGACTTTGAAGACATTGATTGTAATGATAAGAAAAACTTTCCTCATCTCTAAGTTAATAATTGAAAATGAGAGAGCTCAAGAGGACTAAGAAATGTATGATGATTATTACTATGGACAAGAAGTGGTACCTGATTTTAATGACTATGGTGATGAGAATGCTATGGATTATGATTAGGAAGTGCAAGAATCAATGAATTTGAAGATTGGGCATAGAGAGACTATAATATTGAAAATAAATTCAAGGAATTTGCTAATTAATAGCTTCGCGAAATAGGCATAGATTGTGGCGATTCTTCGTCAAGTTCAGATGAGGGAGCTATATATTACAATAATGATGACTTCCTTCCGCAGTAGGCAGTAGATTTCAATCAGGAGTTCGGTGGTTAACTGAATGATGGCAATAACAACTGGGACTTTTTAGAACCTCTAAATTATTTTTTTAAAGTATTTTTCTATTCTTTTAAAAGAACCTGAAATGATGTCAGCTGAGAGAAATGAACTAGTAGTTACCCTAGAAGAAACGGCAATCCACCCAGATAGATAAGAAGGGACAGCTTTGACGAGAGCATTTACGATAGCTAGATCATCTTAGACGATGGACAGAGAGGAAACAGGAGAGAAAGAGCACGGATAAGGTAAAATTAAAGAAGAGAACAACAGTAGTAAATCAATAACTACTAATGAGAGGAGCAAAAGTACCCTGCCTATCAACAATAAGTGGAGGAGGAAGAGAAGTAGCAGTAGTAAGTATCAGTAGAACTATTATTTTAGTAGAAATTAATAAGAGGAAGAGCAGGAAAGGTCTAAGAGAGAAGAAGGCTCAAGAACGTGAAATCCAGAGAGAGGAAGAAGAGAAACAAAAAGTAAAGAAATGAAATTTCAAATGAGATAGATAGAGAAGATCGTGGTAGTCTCCATGATTCAGGTTCAAAAAGCTATATTGGTAGTGAGATAATGCCTCATAGTGAAAACATAGAGATGATCCGACCTTAAAGGCTCGATAGTTAGGCCGACGAAGTAGCAAAAATGCAGATTAACTAAAGCCTATTAAGAATAATAAAAAATCATCGAAACTCAGCCAACTATAGTTTCATAATCTAATGTAGAAGCTTAGAATCAAATTATCTAGGTGAATTTAAATCTCAATATCTCCGGGTTGAATCATCCTATCATCTTATTTTTATAATAAAGCTTGCAAATTATAGTGCAAAGATAAACTAAAAAGAATTATAAATAAAATTTTATCAACTATTGGAGATATTTAAAAAATTATATTCTTTAAAGCCTTTAGTTAGTTCGATAAGCATATATTTTTTGGAAATTTTTTTCCTTCGTAAAACTTTTTTGGGTTTAAAAAATCGTATTAGAGTTTATTTATTACGGCTCAAGCTCAACTGAGGAATGCTGTTCATTCGTATTGTTGTTGGATATGATTTACATAGATCAAGTAAAAGCTCAAATATTGGATCTGTAAGATAAACTTTATTTTAAAAATCTTCTTAGTTGGAAACTCACCTTTAATTATTTTTACCGTTTTTCAATTATATTTGCTTTTATGATTTTTTTGCATAAATCTAAAAATAACTTTTTTTTATTCAAATGAAGCAATCTTATCTGAGTAAGTATTCCCTTAATTTGCTAACTCTTAAACTATCCTCCTGTAAAACTAATATTTTGTTTAGTATTCTGAGTCAAAGAGAAGAGCGGTAGCAGCACTCTAGATCTTAAAGCATTCCAAGGCCAAGTGAGAATTTCCAAGCACAAAAATATAATATCTAGAGTAAGTCCTAGGAACGGACGAGTACGCAGTTAAATGACTTCAGTCTGAGGAAATAGCTTTCCTAGAGTAGTTTGGCATCCATCAATAAAAAGCAAATAGCAGCTGACAGCATCTAACAGTAAGTTGAACCCCCTGCTCCAGCACAGAGGCTTAATCTACGAGAGGTGATAAACCAATCTCGGAAATAAGACGACGCTAAAAAGAAGGACAGTGAGTTCTTTGAGTAATATGCCGCCCGACTAAGTGGAAAAAATAAAAATCCTTCTTCAATCAACTCTAATAATCAGAGGGATAACAATTCATTTTCTTGGCAAGTTTTTTGCAAGAACTGTTTCTTAGATAAGCGAGACCACAGACTAAATCTAGGATAGAAAGCAGAATTTAAAACTTAACTTATTTAGAAATTGTTTCCTTAAAACTTATTTTAGCCACAAATATCTTAAAATAATATTTTTAATCATCATATTTAATAAAATTATCGTTTTTTATATAGAAATATTGATAGAAAGAAAAAACGCAAAGTCAGAGAGTAAGATTCAGAGTTAGAGGAGGGGGAAATCAAGGATGATTATGCACCTGTGAGCAGTAAGTAGTCTAAAAAGCGGGACTTAAAAGCAGATGACAAATCTAGTTAGCAACTTTCTTAAATTGGTTCTCGACAAGTCTACTTGAAGAGCCTTGAATAGGCTGTCAATTCCGCTTTTGCCCACTAAGGGACAAGATAGCAAGTAAAGAGAGGAGCAGAAAGATAATTAAATTACAAACTAATAAGATGAACTCAATTCAGGCTTAAGTGTAGGTAAAAATGTCCTGCCTAAGGCTGACATTTAATTAGCCAAAGGGGAGAGACTTGCTTTTGAAGACTTGTAGTAATGGTCTGATTCAGATTTCTGATAATAACTAATTTAGCATAATATAATGTTTACTTTCTAATCAAGCTTATCACAATAAGATAGGATACCAATTTGAGTATTTTCATTTAAATAACCTTCTTAATAGGAGGATGAGGTGTTAAGCTAAAAGTAGAAAATTCAAATCAAGTAGTAAAAATTTATAATCATATTCATCAATTATGAGAACGAGAGATTTTCAGAAGCAGATCTTCGAGGCCTGCATCGAGATGCTTGATCATAATATAGTCACCACAGTGCCCTTCCTCATGTTAATTATATTTTCAAAGCATATTTAATTTAAAATCTGATGTTCCTACTCATAGACACAATCGTTAAGGGCTCGTATGGTATAGCCTATATTTTCCACTTCTCGGGTGGGTCCAAGAGTTCGAGCGGCTTACCCTTCATCTAGAACTAGGCAACTATAGCTAACTTGCTGTACGCAGTTGCGGCTTATATACTTATCACACTTTGCATGTTACTGATAGTGGTGCTCACAAAGGGAGAGTCATAAAACTTCTTCAGGCTCACCTTTCGAAAGTCAATAATCGCAGTACTCAAAGTCAACAACACTTTCCTCATGGTTCCTATTTTAGTGGTGCATATTTAAATCACTCATTCACAATAGGAATTTAAAAGATGCTATTCAGACTTTCAGATTGGGCATTTTGAATTCCTTCTCAGGGGATATTTAAGTTTACCACTTGGCGATTTCAATTTTAACACTACTGGTTTAAGTTTCACTCTATCTCTTTACTGAACACTTTAAGAAAATGAGAAAATTATATTCCCATCTTTATAAAACTTCATCTTCTGCTTTTTCCCAAATAAGCAGATTCCTTGGAGTAGGCCTTTCGCCTCTATTGATATAATCAGATACGTTAACAACGCCATATACAGTTATAAACAAATAAAACGAAATATGGAGAATATATATCACAGTCTGATGCTAATCTTCGACCACAATTCGTAAACAGTAGACATCATACTCTTCATTTTTGTGAGCGTAGTGCAGACCTTCTACTTCTTAGTGAACCTTTTCCAGATTCCTTTCTACTCTGTGCTCGTAGATACTGCTTTTGTTTCCTCTGGCCTAACTCTCGCCTACATCTAAACTACTTCTAATATAAGGAAGAATTTTTTATTTTTCAAAATTACTTTTTCAAAAAAATTAAAACCTTTTTAAAAATGGAACAATTTTTAAGATTTTTATAATTTTCCCTTAATTTTTTGAAAGCTATATCTGCAAACTCCATTGAGACATTTAATTATAGATGATCCTGTCTATTGCCGTTATATCTCCTTGCTCCAAGTTATTAAACCCTAATTCATAAATGTAAATTAATTATATATGATATGGTTTACCTCTTCAGATATAGCTTCTTCCTAGAAATGAGCAAAAAAGGTTACCTTTTTTTATTGATCTGAATGTGCATTTAGGTTTCACTTTAGCAGCTAGTTGTTATCTCATTTTCGTTCTTAATTAAATATTTTCAATTATTATTATGTTTGAAGAATGAATAAAAGAGATCAAATTAAGAAATGTAAGCTTACTATTTTTTATTGGATTCTTATCTATATTTAATAAAGCTAGCAACTTATTACGGTTTAAAGTGTATATCTAAGTTTACATATTCGCAGTGTTGAAGGCAATTCTATATCTAGGCAGGGGAAAAGTGTCCTTTGATGTAGTTTTTGCAGTTACTCTGGTTCTGCTGCTCATCTGCTTCTATAAGATAAGGATCCAGTAAGTTCAAAAGACCTTCCTAAATAAGAAGAGTGAAACATCATCATCATCTTTGTTAAGTCTAATGCATATTTATTGATTAATTCCTCAAACCCACTAAATCCATCAAGGACTTTAAGATTCAGCTAGTTGAGCTGATTCGACTTTCCGCTCGCAGCAAATTGGATATGGTCATCTCCTTGCAGTCTTGGATCATTCTTAATTAATTTTACCTTTAGCAACTATATGTAGTTTTGATTCAGCACAAGCAGAACTGCAACATGTCCTCATGCCAGTGCTGTCAGTTCAGACTCCATGAGATTTAGAACATCAGCTCCAGGCTTTACAAGTAAAACGCTGCCTTAGAGTCATATCAGCAACTATCCTACGGTCCACTTCAAAATTAGTCCGAAACCTAGATGCTAGCACTCCCTCAGGCCTCCAATCGCAAAGACCCAGGTGGCTAGAGCAATGAAGGCAACACCAACAGTGTTTAAGAGTTGAGTTAGAGCAATCATAGAGACATAGATGGTAATGATTTGCTACATGCTGTGAACGATGCGAACTACGATAATTCACAAAGGTAAGCTAAGATAGCTGCTGATAGGAGGCATTATCCAACTCAGGTGCAGGTTCTCAATGACTTTGGAAATACTCACCGCAAAGGTGGAGCTCAATTAGCTAGTGTCAACGAAAGGGATTTGAGAAATGCGAAGTCTATGCAGAATAATACTCAGGGGAACGGAGATAACCTGCCCTCAGAGACTTTCCCCAGAGAAACAATCAATGCTCCCTCCAGTTTCAACAATTTAGAAGATTAGTAGTACGGTCATTATATTCCTGAGAAGGAGCAGCAGATAATTTATCAAGACTTGAATTTGTTCTCGCCTATTCAACAGGAGTTCTACATGTCTCAGTTCTCACATATAATTAACTCAGATGAGAAGTAATAGTCCATTTAATTCTTGGAAGATATGGATATGATGATCAATGAAAATCCGAGAGACTTCGAAAAACGTTAGCTTCTCAAACTTCAAAGCATTCAAAAGTTTATCTCTTTGTATTTTTAAATGTGTTTTGCTTTTAATTTCTAAGCACTGTTATCTTGTTAATAAACTCAGAAATTGAAGAGAATGGAAAGTCAGACACTCAGCTTTAGTTCCTCAAAATTTGCGTTGACATTTTCCTGAAGAACCAAAGCTATAGAGCCTTTTTCAAGATCCTGCAGCTTCAGCACTCCCTCCAAAAGCTCTCAATCATTAATTTTAATCTAATAAATAATTTTCTATCAACAATCGATATTAAATTTGGAATTCCCAATTAGATTTTTTTTGAATGAAGTAGGAGTTTATCTTGGCTTACTTGAAGAAATTTTTGATAAATAAGCTCAACAACAAGGATAAATTCGATGAAATGATAACTTAAATTATTTATCTGTGGATAAATTCAAAAAGAACTCAGAGAAACTGTTCATCCAGAACTAGTTAAAGTTCGAGCGGAGTTTCCAGAGATTCATAGTTGACATTTCGAAGGTGACTGACTTAGTAGGATAACCTCTGGAAGTAGAGTGCAAACAAGAGCTATAAGATACTTCCCATGTGCGACATGATGGATAAGGTCTCCACTGACTACATACAGATATGGACTAAGTATTATAAATGCTTTGAGATTTGCGCATACTATAATTTATCTAGTACCAAGAGATAGAGGGATAGTATTTGAATGCCGAGCTGCTAATTGTACTGGCCAGATTCTGCGAGCAAGTGATGGGGTTTGAATTGGAGGCTGAATCTCTCCAGCAGAAAGGACAGTCTCTGCTCAACAGTATCAAGCTCCAGCAGCAAAAGGGCTCCAAAGATTATTTAGAGCATGTGAATGTGTATTTCATATTTGAGTTAGATTATTGAGGAAGTGACTGAGAACAAGATCAAGAGCTAAGAGCTGATCTTCAATGTCAGTTGCTCTCCCAAAGCACTAGACAGGATCGAGTTTGCAAATTCTAAGTTTCTGTAGTTCACAGGCTATAAGATTGAGGACATCCTTATACTAAATTATTAAATTGAAATAGAATGTCATTATTACTTCTTATCAAGCTTAAACTTTTGGATAATATAATTTATATGGTGATTTATTTAATCCCCACGATAAAGAACATGCAACCATTCATCATAGCAAGTACCCACGACGAGAAGATCCTGGGCTTTCTGCAAAAGAATGAGAAGACTAGCAGTAGGATCATTATAGAGAGCTGGATCAAGGTCAAGGCTGGCTATATAGTTCCAGTCACAATCAAGACTATTCCAACATTAAAGTAAAAGCCATTACTCTTTGTCTAATTCCCATGATGGATCTCTCTCACGATCTGCGCTTTATCACACTGGTGAAGATGCGAAGAGAATTTGAACTCGAAGAGACCAAACTCAACTACAACCAAGTGAATAAGTAATTGATTAAAACCCACTACTTGAATTTAAATTCCAAGTGTTTGTATTCCTGGTGGACAGATTCGGCAGAATAGACTCGGCCTCAGAAGAATGCCAGAACTTTTTGAATATAGGTCACAAGATGATAGAAAACGGTCTCTCCCTAAGTCAGGTGTTACATAATTTCATTATGCGAATTGCTTTCTCTGTTTATGGGCTTAGACTTTGAAAGATTCGATAATTTCTAGAACGGAGTAGAATACCAGCTGGACAAAGGTCACCTGATGGAGATTCTAAACAAGAGGTTTATATTTCTTTAAGTCTTAGATCCAGAATCAGCTTGACTTGTACTAGGAAAACACTCCTTCACAAGGAGTGGGGCTGGGCAACTTAAAACGCTTCCCTGCTGTAGATAGCAAGAAGATGTTCTTGAATTAGCATTCTCCGCCCATCATCATGCGCATATTCGTCAGGATCAAAAACAATAAACTACAGGAAAATATAAATCATACGAATAATTGAAGGAATTTAATATAAACTAGAAGGGAAGTTCAGTGCTTTCTTTCCTAAATTTTGAGTTATAATTAGTTAAAATTTAAAGAATAATATATTGTGAATTAGTTGAACAAGTTTAGCTCAGTAGATTAACAACACTATGAGGTGGTAGCCATTCCTGTTCACTTTTAAAATAAAAGAATTGCATGTGATCTTTTCACACTGAAGCTAGCATGGGTCCTTTGATGGCTAGCAAATTATTTTCACATACAGTCCACTCTTCAAGCAACAACTAAACCTTAAAAGTAAGAAAGCGAGAAAGAATTTCTCATTGATTTCATCAATAAGTTTACAATATGAAAAGCTAGGACGTTCTAAATGGAGTTGGTACTCACCCTGAACTAGCTTAGAAATAAATGTCAATAGGACTTTATCTAAGTGGCCAGGAGGATTCACTTGGAGACGGGAATGGAGGCATAGGAGATATTGGATCCCAGAGTAGCATCACTTCAAGTTAGACTTCCCGAAACGACAAACAGTTTCAAGCGATTAGAGACATCAAGGAGATAACATAGCTGAAGGGCATGCCTCCACTTATCATCAGACTCAAAAGAGCTTTGAACGTTTTCTTCTTCGTTATGCTTATCACTGCAGTAGTGCTACTGATTGTAAATGTAGTTGACAAAGTATCTTTCAAGCAAGACATAGAGGCAGTGGAGGAGGCTTTTAGGATTCAGTACTATATTTCAAATGTCAGGCTTCGCTTCCTCTATCTCTACACTGAATCAAACAACCCAGCGAATATAGCAAACATGACTGCGGAAAAACTCTTCTACTACCAGTAAATTCAGTGGCAGCTTGGTCTCTACACAGAGGCTTTTCGAAAGACCATCAACAATCTCAACCAAGCCACTCAGCTGCTTTCGAATTCGTTGAAGGGCCTTTTCTTTGACAACACCATAGCCATGTAAGCGGTAACAACTGCGGGAACTCTCTATTAAACTATGAACTCCTTCTAAAGCGGTTGCCAGTAAGTTATAGTTGCAGCTGACAGCTATAAAATGGGCAATTACACTCAGCTAAAGATCAACAGATCTATCTTTGGCATCAAGTATTACCCAAGCGGCTCCCCTAACAAGACTTCGAACTCCTCCTATAGATTAACAACAGATGAGATTAACACTTTCTATGTTATTGAAAATCTTGCTAATCAACTAAAAGATTAAGGGAATGTAATTGAGAGTAACTTCTCAGATGAGGTCATCCGTTTTGGAAATCAATCGGAGTAGAACATCCTCATTTTTACTATCGTGTGCGTGGTCGTAGTGGCATTAGCGAGTGCCCTCCTCCTTCCAATGCTATTTACGATTGACAACACACTTTTTGAGAGCATCAAAACTTGGACGATGATCCGCTCAGAATAGAAGGAAGACTAGATTTAGCGGATCGCTCATTTCAAGGATTTTCTAGAGCAGACTGACTACATCACGGAGAGTGGTTATCTTAGCCAGAAAAGGATGATAATAAATCATAATCCCGTTTAATGAAAATTTTAAAATAAAACCGGGTTTTTTTGAAGGGGGGAAACAAACCTTGTAAGGGTAAAGAGAATCTAGATATATCCCATCTCCCTTATGTAATAAATTGGCACTATTTTAATGAATGGAGAAGGAAATGTCGATTAAAAAGGAAAGGACTTTGATAATGTGATCACAGCTGGTGGCGCTAAGAAAAAAGGCGCACCTCAGCCAGCTTCCAAGATAATATCTAAGTCTTAGAATAAGTTCCTTAAAAATATCCACAAGAATGAAGATCTATTGGAGGATGATGAGGATGAAGATGGAGAGGAAGTTAAGAAGCAATCAATGATAATTTAATTTTTAAAAACTATAATTGATCTATAGCAAGGCCCTCAAGGCTCTAAGTAGCAAGTCTATTCAACTGCAGGTTAATTCTAAAGAAGAGGTGGCGTTATTGGATAGGGCAAGAAAGGATCCAGTAAGAAAATCCCAGGCTACGAAGATGAGGAATCCGAGTCGGAGGAGCAAGATGAATATCCTAACAAAGGAAAGCAAAGTTAGATTGAGAATTTTATTTACAATAAAAAAGCGCAAGAAGCAGCAGGTCGAAGATGACTACATATTTTGCTTATTTTCTATGTGTCAATGACCAAGAACCCCCTCTCTATGTCAATTATTGATGATATAAACTTGTAATTTAAAGTTATTTGTTATGTCGAGAGTGAAGTAGATCGTATTCATAGGTTGTCCTAAGTCTTAGCTCTGAATAAGTAAACCTATTTTTAGATTGATATTCCATAAATTTATTATCTCCTGATTACACCTTGAGTCGCAAGATTAAAATGTCGTCTATCATTATCGTCCTGACATTTGGACTATGTGCTATGTATGTTGGCTCCTATGTTCTTGCGTCACAGATCTATGAGCAAACTCTTTCAGACTTCGATATTCTGAGCACTATCTCTAACAGAGCCCCATGCGTTGCTCGCTCTTTCTTCTTCTTGAATTACCAATTTGTCTCGAACCTCACTGCGGCTGAGCAAATCTATTGATTTAATAGAGACTTATAATGGTAGTTGTTAATCTCTGAAGAGCAGATATCAGTGATTTAGAAGTCTTGCAGCGCAGTCGAGACTGAAATTCGTTCCATCAAGAAGAATAACGCTCTAAGCTATGATGTCATCTCTAAGCCTCTATAGCTTAATTTATCCTGCTTAGTGGTATAATATTTTTGCTTACAGATTCTGATCAGTTCTGCAACTATTACAAGGATATTATAGCGATAAACTATGCCAGAAACTCAAGTGAGATTGATTTCTTAACTAGCTAGTGCAAGACTATACAATCTGGTCTACTCAATTTGGGTGTATTTAATTTATAAGATGTGATAAGAAAAGTTAAAATTAAATGTATCCTCTGTGATTAGTTCCATGTATCTGGACATCGAGCAAGCAAACATCTTCTATACAACTTTGAATCGAACCACCAAGAATCTCCAAAGTAATTTTTTTATGTCATAGTAAATGCGCATTATAAGTTTGCTGTATGACAAAGATGCGAACCAGTTCCTCCTGATGTACTTCAACTTTGTAGGCCCAGTCTTAGATCAACTTCAAAAGTTGACAAACCAGTCCTTGTATGATGTGCTTGAGAGTGCGTTCAATAACGTGATAGTGATGTTCACTATCTTCATTGCTTTCCTGCTAGTGACTTGGAATTTCAGCATGCGCATCCTTATTAAGACACTCTCTAAAACGCTCTCTCGCTCTAAGATATCTGTCAAGATGATACCTGCTCAGATCCTCATTGATATCAAAGAACATTAAGCAGGCTTGGCTCAATTTTATCTATATTCATATAAGTATGTATACATATCTTTATCTATCTCAACCAAATGGTTCTAAAGAGAGCTCCAAGAAAGCAAATATATATGAAAACTTCAAAGCTGTTGAGAAATAATTGCCAAAGAAAAGATAAAAAATTATTTATAAAAATGCAAAATTTATTATCAAAAGCTCTGCTCAAAAGCAAAATTCGGAAGAACGCAAGAAGCATGAAGGAAGAAATAGTCCTAGAGGAGGGGCGGGAACCTCCACTGAAGAAAGAAAAGCTGCTCATGCCAATATCAGGTCGAAAATATTCGATTGATTAAAAGTGAATAGCACTTTATTTTTTCTTCTCTTGTTATAATAAATTATTAAGCAACAGAAGATCATATGACAATGTGAATGAGGATACTTAAGCAAATTAAATTCGCTTTCTATACTTAGAATATTTAGTCCCATCAAGGGTTAGGTTCGTTTCTTTGATTAAATAGCGATAAATATTTGTAGAAACTAGACTTTTACCTGTTTAACGTATCTTTATCTAATTATTTGACTTCTCAAATCTTTTTATTAATTTTATCTAAATCTCTACTATCTGAGCCTTAACACCAATCTTATTTCTGCTACTGGGAGAGTTTACCAATATTGATTTGGTAAAAATTGTAAGCGATAGGTTGCAACTATTTATAGATTCTTGTAAAGTAGTACACGTGGCTCTAAATAAGTTAGTTCTAACTTATTATTCTCTTCTGATATGATGATATGCAGTAGTAGTTTGCTCAAGTATCTTAATTCAAGTTAGAAAGTGATGAGATAGGAATTAGATAAACGGCTAACCAAAAATAATTGCGAACTTGAAGGTATGTATCCCCCAGGTATCTGCGGTTGGGTCTTTACTCAACTTTAAAATTTTAGGGTGGATGAAGGGACACAAAATATTAGCTTTAAAAAATTTATTAGTCTCAAACAGAGAGACCACTAATATTATGGATAATTTTAGACTAAAACTCTTATGTAAAATATTAATGCTCATTAAATTAAGAAGAAGTCGCTTGGCAGCCAAATTTAATAATATAAACTCATAGATTTTCAAACCAGTGGATAATTTATAGCAAAGCAGCACTTAATTAATAATGGAAATCATAATCAGCTGAGATCAGCTTAAACTTAGAAATTTTTTTTCAAGGGGAAAAAAATTAAACCATTTTTAAAAAAAGTTGTAAAACCAAACAAATCCCCCTTTTTTTAAAAATAAAAGCAATAAAATTAAAATTAATCCAAGAATAGCTCTCTCCTGGAGTTAAGTTTCGTACTGAGGAGCATAGGCGGTGAGGAGATTGATGGGCACATAGGGATCAGTATAGGATGTTTTGTATTTAGCGGGAAAGAGCATCATACTATCATCGAAAGCATATTCACCACGCTTTGCAATTTCCTAATAGAGAGAGGCCTTATCCACTATTATACTTTCACTAAAGGAGTTCTTAAAGTTTAGGACTTGAAGGCTCCTTGAACCTGCTGTATACAGATTGGCTTGAGTTCCCCCTAGTTGCCACAGTATAGTTTGAACGTAAGGGAAAATTTTGAAAAGTTCTAGGTCGAGCTCAACATTCAAAAAATAATAGTGGAGTAGTTAAATTATTGTTAAAGACTTAAATTGGTGGTGTACCATTCTAATACGTCGAACTCGAAGCTGAGAATCGTATTGCTCCACATCCCAAATCCAATTACTTTGGACGAGTATTGAGCTAAAAAATTCCACTCATTTTATAAACTTGATGTTAAAGCCATCTGGACACCTGGGGCGTCTCCGAAGGAGTAGCTCAAGTCAAATTCGAATTAGGTGGAAATCTTTCCCCAAGTCTCATCTAAGATGTAGAAGCCGCTGCCGCTATCAGAATTAGAAGGAGTTTTCCATTGTATTAGTGTGGAAGAGGTTGCGAATCCCAAAATTAGTGTGTATACTTAGGCTTAATTAGAAATTATAGAGAATAAAAATTTAATCTTAAACGAAATTTAAAGCTCTTAACATTTTTGGAAGAGAATCGGTTGCTGGTTTTTATAGGTTATTATATTAATTATTAACCTTTGCCGCAGGAAGTATCCTTAAAGCCCAATTAAAATTTATCTTAAAATATTCATGTTCGTTTTATTTGCTCTCTCTCCCCATTAAAAATTATTTTTGTTGAAAATTTAATTTAAAACCAATTTTTAAAATAATTTTCTAAAAATCTTTTTTTGAAAAATTTAAATTTTTTTTTCAAAAAAAATTAAATTTTTTTAAATTTTTAAACCCAAATTAATGCAAAAAGTTATAATTTTCTTTTTGAGCTAATTATAAAACAAATAAGTAGGAGGGACAAATAGAGATTGAAGATGATTTCTTAATAAACTCTATATTTAGTATTATTGTGAACTGACACACATCAGTTATTTGAACTTAATGCAAATGAGGGCCACTCTTTGCCAATCTATTCTAATCATCTTAGATTGAGGTTGCAGCATACTTACCTATTTACTTTTTCTTGAATCCTTTTTGACATAGTGTTAAATCCCTAATAAGTTTAAAATTGTCGTCTGTGCGCAGAACACATAATTGTTTTAAGCAGCGAGTGCCCTCTATCTCACATTATTTATTTGGTCAAATATATTCTATATCACCACCGACTACTATTTTTGAGGGAGCATTTTATGGCTTTAAACTTTAACCCCAACACTGATCCACACAGTTCCTTCAACTCTCAAATGAGATATTAGCAACCAAGCTAAATCTAAATGGAGTTAGAAGAGGATAAACTAGCCACAAGATAACTAGATACACAGGCATCAGAGTAGATCCAAACAGCTAGATAAAAATGGAAGGAAGAGCAAATATAAAATTGTCTTCAGAACTTACAGAGAGAAATTACGAACAAGAAACCGATGATGAAGAACAAATTTGTTAATGGAATTAGCAGATATTAAATGTTCTATAATTCAAACTTAAAACAAACAAGGGAGGTTGTTCACTCCATATAAGCACTTCTTCAGAACAGTTTCAACTCTAAAATTACTTATTTACTCCTATAGAGATAATAGCCGCAAATTTAATTTATAAGCAGTTTAACGCTGTAGTAGCTAACTTCTCAAAAAATACAATGAACCAATAATTATTGACTGAATCTACTGCAATGAATATTTTATTGATATATTTAAAAATTTTCTCCAAGGATGTTTGCGTTTCTGAGGTCCTTGTCGACTGAAGGAATGAGGGCCTGGAGGAGGTTTTTGGACCAGTATGGGTCGGCGTACTTGTTCTCGTTATCGATCTCGCTGTACATTTAGCTATCCTTGAAGATAGACTCTCCCTTGTTGGCAATGGTCTGGTAGAGTGACACCTTGCCGACCTCCATGTTCTCCTTTACAAGAGTTTTGAAGTCGAGGAGCTCGATGCTTCTGTGGCCAGAGAGGATCAAGTGGAACGAGCCTGACTCAAGTCTCTACCAGGCGACGGTCTGAACGTAGGGGCTCACGTTGACGGGCACCAGGTTGAACTGCATGTTCACTTTCCCTAAAAATGAAAATGGAGCAGATTCTACACAGTTGTAGATTGTTGGTGTACTTGCCGAGAGCCTCGATATCGAGGTTGAAGTTGAGGGTGGAGTACACGTCAATTCCATAAGACTCGGATTGAACATCAGCGACGGGCATGCCTGGTGCGGCTCCCTTGTAGGTAGTCTAATAACCGAAGTCAACCTCGTAGAAGGCATAGAGCTTTCCCCAAGACTGGTCGAGGAACTTGTATCTATCGCCAGTTACGGCCTTCTTCGGGGCCGGTCCAGCCGGTGATGGTGCTTGCTGCGGCAATACCGAGGAAGAGTGCTAGGATAAGAGCTCTCCAATACAATTATAATATTATCTTATGCCCTTTATTCACTTATTTAGAGCTTTAGTCATTTCTGTGGTTTGTGATGTAAGTTAAGATTTATTTATTCTTTATAATAAAATGCGATGAGGGCCTGAAGTATCCTACTGAACCTATTAGATTAAAAATTTAAGCTTAAATGTGATCATGACTGGTCCATGTACACGCAATATCTGATTATCTTAATTAGCGCTGCTAATCTAATACCCACACTCGCTACTCTAAAAATAGCCAATCTATTTATTTATTCTTGCTTTTATTATAAACCAAATCATTATAGAGTGATAGTTATATTGATCATGATACTTTAATTTTAATAATGGTAGCAGAACAAATATTGAATGGGATGGAAAAAGGGGAGGGGAATCACAGTAATCTTTTTTCCGCTAATTAATTCATTATAATTCTCAAATCAAATTATAAAATCGCTGAGATCGGACACACAAAATGGACAAGTTTTTCGGCAGAGTTCAAAACAAGAATGGTGGTGGTGGAGGAGCCATCTAAATTAACACTAACACCAGAGCTAATAATGGGAGTGCAGATCATGAGATGAAGGATTAATCTGCAACTGCTCAGCCTCAAAAGCCTAAGTTCACTCCTTGGGTTGAGAAATAGTAAGTATCTGCAATAAAGTGAATGCAAATCGGGGCTTCCCCTAACATTCGAAATTGAGGGAAATATACCTAGAAGCCAATTTAATTCCCCTTTTTGAGAAACCTTAATCTTACTTTACTTTAGTCGTCCATCCAAGGTTGAAGAGGTAGCTCATCAAGTTGAAGTAGTCAGCGCCCTTCGTCAAAGCATCCTCACAGGCTAAGTGCCTCACTTAATGTTCTATGGACCCCCAGGTACTGGAAAGACCTCCACCATCCTAGCTCTCTCCAAGGAGCTCTTTGGACATGACTTCTTCAAACAGAGAGTGATCGAGCTGAATGCCTCAGATGAGCGTGGAATTGCAGTAGTCAGAGAGAAGATCAAGAAGTTCGCCCAGCGCAAGATCGCTAAACACCCAGACGGCAGAAATATTCCTCCCATTCAAATCTGCATTCTCGATGAGGCTGACTCTATGACCATCGATGCTTAGGCAGCACTTCGTAGAATCATCGAGCAGTATTCTAGCACCACTCGCTTCTGCATCATTTGCAACTACATCTCCAAGATCATAGACCCATTGGCCTCTAGATGCGTTAAATTCCGCTTCTCCCCAATTGCTAGAGAAGCTCAGATTGCTTAACTGAAAATGATCGCCACCAAGGAACAAGTCAAAGTTGCTGATGACGCTGTATTCGAATCACTTGTGGACGTCTCAGCTGGTGATCTCCGTCGCTCTATCAACCTACTGCAGACAGCTAGCTCTTTCAGAGCTCAGTCAGGGCTATTCGCCAGCGACATAGAGAAAATAAGCGGAGTGGTCCCGGTTTAAATCATCTAGAGAATCGACGATGTGCTAAATAAGGCAGATGGCTTTGCTCAAGTGCAGTCCTTAACTTAAGACCTGATTCTTGACGGGTTCGATGTGTAGCAACTGATGCTCTAAACTCTTGACCACTTCTTAGCCCACGAAAGACTTAGTGATATCAAGAAAGCCAAGATTAGTGAAGTCATCGCAGAGACTGATGTGAAGGTGATTTAAGGTGGAGATGAGGAGCTTAACTTACTGTATGTGCTCAGCTCCATCTCTAAGATTATAAAGGGAAACTGAATACCCTGAAAATGGAACTCTTAACATTGAAATTAAACACACCTATATTGCTTGCTCTTAGTTTATTAATTCAGTAAAAAGCTTTTAAGTTAAGTGTTAAAATACTCATAAAAACATAAATGCTTTAGTGTAATTTCAAATAGTCTTTGATGATTTTTAGTAAAGTAATTAATAATCGCGGAATAATTGACTATTGTTTGCAAATTCAAAGCAGATTATATAATTATAATTATAATTTAAAAAGAGAATATTCCCCTCACTTATCTTTACTAATGAAATGATAATTTTTATGGATTTATAAATGATATTTATCTTTACTTTGATCATCAACAAATCAAACTTTTCCATGGACGAAAGAACCGACGAGAGAAAGAACTTCATGAAGCGTAAGTGTTTGCAATCGTAGCTCTATTTATCTCTCTCCATATTTTATATTGGACTCTGTGAGGATTGAAAATTTAAATTGGTTTTAGCTCAATTCGAGGACCCCTTGAAGAAGAGAGAGTAGTTTGCCGTGAGTCTCCGCAAGATGAAGACCTAGGAGATCATCCAAGCCAAGCGTAAACGCACAAGCACTGCCTTCAATCAACAGGACAACTACTAATTAAAAGTCTTTTCTTATATAGATATTAGAAATTTATAAGACACTGAGAACACATTCTATCGTGGAGCGCCAGAGCTTGAGAACGACCAGGCAAGGATGGAGGCTTTATTGAAGGAGCTGATTCCAGAAATCTTCATCGGCAACACTTACCAGATCATCCCAAACATCTCAATGGTAAGTAGAGTAATCTTCTGTCCTCAAACTTGAAATGCAGCCAACAAATACTATCGCGATTTGAATCTGAATTTCACGAATAAACCAAACAGCACCAGTCTAAAATTATTACTAAAAGACAGGATAGAATTCTCTAAGCATACATAAATCGATATAAAAAAAGTTAAGATGCTGCTTGTACTTCAATAAAAGCTTAATCTTGGAGAGATTTAACTCCCAATTCAAATTTCACTCCATTGTTCTCAAGTACAAAATCCATAATATACTAATGAAATAGAAAACATTTTTAAACCCCCATACTGACTTATTTATAGGCTGAAATCATTAGAGTTATCTTGAACAAGCTAATAGTCACTCCTTAATATTCATCATCATCATAATCATTAAACTTTAATCTTGATTATCATTGCACTCCTGATCTTACAAACATGCAGCAGCTAGTTCTGATTAGTAAAATTCGCAAGATCATTTCTGGAGTTGAAGATCCTCCCATCGCTGAGATCCTGCAAACTGACATCCTCGAAATCCTGACCACAGTTTTCAAGTTCACAGACTCCAACGAGCATGTAACCTTCATGAAGCTGGAATCGGTTTGGATCCTTACCAACTTGGTCTACGCCTCTGGCAAGGAGATCGAAATAATTTTCGACCCAAGGCATCAGGTCATCTCAACCATCAACACTTACCTCACTCACTCAAATCCAGCTATGGTCGAACAGTCCCTCTGGTTCTTCGGAAACGCAATTGCTGAGAGCAGGATGCTCAGAGACATCATCCTAGACTCAACTCAAATCTTGGAAGTCATGCTTCAAATGGTTAGCGCTAACAAGATTTCCAAGACTGCTATGCGTACAATCGTGTGGGTGACTTCTAACATCCACAGACACAAGAATATCCACGAGTCGAGAGTTGAAAAATCCCTCCCAGTCATCAAAGCAGGTCTCTTCCTTGAAGACGAGAGCATGATTTCAGACGCGCTGTGGTCTCTGACCTACATGTCAGATACTCAGAACGACGACTTGCTGAACAGAATCGCCTGCTCAGAAACTATCAACATCGTTCTCCGCCACATGGATTCCAAGGAATTCCAGGTCTTCGTGCCTGCTTTGCGTTGCGTCGGAAACTTTGCCACCTCTAACTCCCACGAGGTCATCGACCACATCCTCTTTAACGGTGCGCTTGACAAGATCCACAACATCCTGATGACTCCCAACTCCAATCTCATCAAGGAGTGCTGCTGGGTACTCTCAAACATCGCAGCAAGTCACAGCGAGCATGTGCGTACTCTGGTCGACTCCGTCTTATTCCCTCGACTGATCTAGATCTGCATCTCCAAGAATATCGACAACCGTAAGGAAGCCCTCTGGGTTCTCTCAAATGCTATCACTGGCGCAGACCCTGAAACCAGATGCAAAATCTTACTAATTATGCCCTTTGAACCAAAATTGAACTTTATAATAAACAGTAAAATACGCTTAAAAGCGAGTTTATCTGAGTTATATTATTTATAATTTGTTATTAAATCTTCACTACTGATCAGGCTAACACACAAGAGGTAGTAAAGTCCTTGACAGATGGATTGGCAATTTAGGACACCCGTCTTCTCATCAATCTAATGGAGGCGATCGATGCCATGCTTAAATTGGACTCGGAGCAAGGCTGGGCTTCAACTGACTGCTCAATGGCTTTCTGCTTCGAGACACAGGGTGGACTAGACTAGCTCGAGGAGGTGTAAAAGAACGCAAATAAGACCGTCTATGACATGGCTATCTAAATCCTCACCAAGTACTTTGAGCAAGATGACCAGCGCATGGATATCGGACCCCAGAATAATGGAGGGAATCAGGGAACTAACATGTTCAACATTTGAATAAAGGCTCAAAGTGTATTAGTGCTAATTTATTGGTTTAAGAGTATAGTCAGAGCGTTGTATTTTTGAAAAGAATTATCTCTGTAGATTTGGTCTCTCTGTGGTAAAACTGTATTTTAGAATCTCAGCAAGCTAATTTGAATTGATTTTGTCAGAGTAAAATATAAAGGAATACTTTTTATAGTTAAAGAAATCATAAAAGAAAACTGTAAGCTATTGCTAGTGGTAATAAAGCTGGTAATATTTCATAAGTTAGGAATAGCGACTTGCTTGTGAATACTCCAGCAAGGGTGCAGTACTTTTGAGCGTATTTCAGCTCTTCAATATCATTTAGGTAGTCCACTATGCACTGCGATAATCCTGTATCTGTTGAGTTTAAATAAATATTCATTAATTTTTTTATCACAACTCTTTCTTAATGAGTACTTTGCATCTTAAGAGTAGAGAAGGTAAATGTAGTCTTAAGCCTGATAGTAAGCGCACTACCATTAATTGAATTCCAGAGATTTGCCTCCACACTCTTTCCATCTCGCACCAGTATTGCACACGTCCTTAGTTGCATTCCAGTACTATTTGAACATTTCAAACTCCTTCCTCCACTCTGTGTTACCCTCCAGTATGTTGCAATATCGTGGAGTTTGTTCATTAAAGGTGCAATAACACTTTGCGTTTACACCCCCATCGGAAGCTGTGCAGTTAGCATCAACTTCACAAGACAATCCAGCATTGGTTGAAATAGGTGGGTTTGCACAGTATCCGTTCGCATTCATGTATCCAGTTTCACAAAGTAGTCTCGTGTCATTATCGTAGCCTAAGAAAAGTACATCTTAAATTCATTATTGACTTACTGTAAAGAGAACCCACTTAGTTAATGACTCTATTTTCACTCTAAGTGCCTACTTTGATGCTAAAATAGGGGACGCATATTCCCGTATAACTGAAAGTGTTGTTAAAGAGGCAGGTTGCAACTCTCCCACACTCGTACTTGTGATAGCAAGGCTAATACAGTTTCCTGTAGTCGCGACACTTCCCTACTGAACAATACTAGCCAGGCTCGCAATCGTAAGTTCTTGAGCATGACCCGTTGATGCCAACTCCTTGGCATGTGTTATTAACGCATCTAAAAGAGTTTAAGATGACCAAGAATACTTCTAAAGACCAAAAGCACAAGCAGTTGCATAATCGTCTGGATCACAAGGATCCCCTGGGTAAAGTTTCTAGGGCTCATAAAACTTGTTGTACTTCACACACTGCCCATTTCTTTGATCATTCACTTTGCAATACTAGAGGTTGTCTATAAGGAAGTGAGAGTTTTCCTCATAAGTATATTTTGAGAAGAATGATTAAATCGTTCTCTTGTTTTTAGATAAGGTCTTACCATTATTGCAGTATATCATATTGAAAGTTATAGTCATATCGTTTTAGCTGGTTGAAACACAGGAAGGGTACGACATAGTTGAGTCGCATGTTACATTAGATAAATAATCTTCTATTAAAAGCTAAATCCAATCTCAGTTTTGATTGTAGCACGAATCATCTGATTAAAGAGAACAATTTATCGCTTGAAAGGAAATGCTAATGAGAATTATTTTCCAGAGATAGTGGCTATCTTTCCTTTTTGCAATGCTCTAGTTGTAAATTCTTGCTTTCATGTTTTTGTTTAATATTGTTTTGCATGATAAATTTATACAGTGGAAAGCTATATTCTTAAATTAGGCAATTATAATAAATTACTAATTGAAGGAAAGAATAATAACTAAATTAATGAACAACGTGGAGAACATCTTGATCAGCACTATGGCTGGTGCCTCTCTGGTATTCGTGTTGCTTAAAATCAGAAGACCCTTCAAGCAGCACGTGTTTAACACATTCGCCTACATCGTAATGCTTATGATCGTCTACTCACTCGCAGTCAGAGTTTTCTACTTCCTGGTGGATAAGCCAGGAATCGCACCCAAGATCTTGATATTAAACTAGATAGATTGATTGACTATTCATTTACTCTTGAACATTAAATCAAGAGAAATAGGATTTTTCCAGAAATAGAGAGAAAATTCAAGAAAGAGAGAGTAGCTGCCGGGTTGGTGCGCGATTTAAAAGTTAAATGCCCAATTAATATAGATGAGAATAGATTAGATTATCGAATATATTTGTAAATTATTTCAGAGTCAAAAGAAGATCGTTTATATGATTGTATTTTTTTCCCCTATTTCATTAACTTTATTTAAAGTGCTTAATTTTTTGTAACTTTTGCGAGAAAGAAGTCACTTCAGAAATGCTACCAATTAAAGTTCTAAGACCCTAAATAATTTTTTTTATTTATGTGGTTTAGTTGTATATCTGAATTTATATCCAATGTGAAAATAATCTCCATAAATTCATTCATCTTCACAAAGAATTCTCTAATGGATGAATTATAAATTTAACTTCCTTAATTTATCAATCAGTCAATCACTACTTTTGCTAACTATGGATTTTCAAATGAACTTTGAACTTTAATCTAAACTTAATTTAGTTCCTGTACAGCTAATCACTACTAGCAATTAATATGATGAAGCATTATATGTATCCTCTCTATGTATTAAATTAAATGGAGTCTAACAAAGAGAATTTGGATGATTTCGGATTGGATGAAGTCCAGAACAAATTACAATTTGCTAATCTTAACTATGATAAAATTAGAGAGCGAAACTGGTGTCGTTGATGGGGCAACTGCAGAGCGATTGAAGAAGCAAAGCTCCTACACTTACTGGGTCCAGAACAACAGAGAGCAGTTTCCTCAGCACAAGGATCATAACATCATAGCGCCTAAGAAACTCGACGATCCAGAGGTCGTCAAACAGATCAGTCAGCAAACTACTGCCACTGGCTCAGCTTGGAACAAAGCAGGCACCTGGTAAGAATACACAAAAGCAGTTTAATTAGACAAGAGATAACCTTACAATATATGATGAAGGATATTTGAGTTAAATCTTAAATGTCTTTGACAAAAGACTGATAAATTCGTTATAGGGAGGATAAGAAGCTTAAAATGGAAGTTGTCAAGCAATACTTCAATTCTTATCTCGTAGAAGCAGAGACTACTTTCTAAAATGGACAGATTCAGGCTACCAAGGTTGAAGAATTGAGTGGAGAGGTAGGTTAAGTAATATTCCTTCAGAGATGAGAGATTACTCAGCTCTATCATACAAATATATTTTACTTAAAACTCATTCTTCTAATTTATTCGAAACAACAACTTACCTTTGCTTTAGGGATCAATCATCATGAGCAGAGGAAAGCGTAGGATTGGATATGAGCTAGAGATCAAGATCTATTTTTTAAGCTTCTTTAAAATTTTATTTGAATCTAATTCGCAGGTTAGGATAAATACGAGGGACTGGAGTGCGCAGTATAGCTAAGTGAGTTATGCGATGATGGTTCCGACCCAGAGACAAAGCTCTACGTGACTTCAGAGCAAGGAAAAGATCAAGGCCTCAAGTTTAGAAAGGACTACTCCGCCCTCAAGACCGAAAAGGAGATCGTAGCTAAGTGCAGGGAAATCCTAAATATCATCAGAGATGAGCTGTGATGATGAAGACTGGAAGTGTGATAAGTGAAGTTAGAAATATAAGATGATAGCACCTTTCGCAAATTCAAACTTTCACTATGTAGAATAGTGATTGTCTGATTTGGAAAGTTCTATGAGAGACAGAGAGATAAAGTGAGATAGCGCCGCACTTTTAAGTCTGAGGAGTACACTCCTTCTTTCTTCTCTCTCTCCCTTTGTTATAATGCATCAATATTGTGTTTATTTTTAATAAGATTTAAGTTCCATCTTGTCCTTGAGTAGCAGTTGAGAAATTAAAAATTTTGCTTCTTGCTTCTTCTAGTCAAAGTTTTAGCTTTTAAGAGATGAAGATGTCTTTGTAGTAATTTTGAATTATAATTATAGAGCTGCTCTTAATTAAATATTATAAAAATCAAAATGAAATTAAAGTCTGGCCAACAGCAGCAGCTCAAGCTAGACACCTAGACTGCGGCTGCTCAGAGCACTCTAGATTCTGACTCCTAGGCTACACAGGCCTCCTCCAAAATCATCATGAGCCGTAAGTGGAGAAAGATAAAGTCACCTCTTAGTTTGTTCTACTTTAATCATTTCAAGTCTTTATGAAATCCCTCTTTATAGACCGAGATGTCAATTTCAGTTCAAATGATCTTTTAAATTTAAAAGCCTTTTCCTCTATATTGAATAATAAATGATATCAACTTGAGCAAGTATGGGTCAAAGCAAGTGCAAAAGGAGGGGCAGGCTCAAGATCAGAGAAATCCAATGTTCTAAGGCGCGCAAGAAATAGATGATGAAGAGGATGAGCTTGACTATGGAGATGAGGGCTCGCAAGATGGCGGAAGAGAGGGCTAGCAAGCTGCTGGAGACAAGAAAAAGAAGAAGAGAAAGCGAAAGAAGAAAAATAAGAATAAGGGAGGACAACTCAACAATCTACAGCCAAATCAAATGATGCAGGATCCATTCAATGAAAACTATATAAGGCCCTTGAGGTTAGACATCAATCCAAACGACCTGTAAGTTTAAAATTAAGACGAGATTTGAGCCATCGTACATTTAATTTTCTTGTTTTAATCAACTTCTATAGTTTCGCAGACAGTGATTAGAGTGAGGACGAGGGAATCGCAGATTATAAGGTTGGAGGTTATCATCCAGTTCATGTTGGAGAGCTTATGGTAGATAGATATGTGATAATTTAAAAGCTCGGCTGGGGCCATTTTTCAACTGTTTGGCTCGCCAAAGACTTAAAGTTTAACACTTATGTGGCCTTGAAGGTTTAAAAATCAGCTTAACACTATATCGAGGCAGCTTACGATGAAGTTGAAATCTTGGATGTGATAGCGAAGAACACTGAGAACCCAGATTGGATAAAGTCCTTGCTTCACTATTATAAAGATGATTAAGGGGCTCTAGGGAAAGGAGCAGTTAGCGATCACTGCCACAACGTCATGCTACTTAATTCATTCATGCATGATGGGCCTAATGGAAGGCACTTCATCATGGTATTTGAAATTCTTGGGGTGAATTTGCTCGAGATCATGAAGAGATATGACTTCAAAGGCATTCCTATTCCTTTAGTGAGGAGAGTTGCAAAGCAAATTTAATTATCATGAGTGTGATTTAATGGAAAATTTTGGTGGGGTTAGACTATCTTCACAGAATCTGTAGAATCATTCACACAGATCTTAAGCCAGAGAACGTCATTGTAAGTCTGAGTTAGCATGAACTTGAAGAAATCATGAGGAAGGGTACACTATCTACAGTCAACAAGCAAATCAAGACTCAGAGTAATTTCTTCATTCCAAAACCCTCAGACCTCGCAGATCGTCCAAGCCTATTGCAAAATGTTGACACAACTGGTATGACGAAACAGTAGAAAAAGAAACTCAAAAAGAAGATAAAGAAGACTTTGCATGGGGAAGACCCAAGAAATGAAGACCCATATCATCAGATGCATGAAAATGAACAAAGGGCGCTAAATGCTTAATATCAGTCAACATAGCAACAGCTCTAGAATAATCCAACCAGTTTTATTCAAACGAACAAACTAAGAGCAATTTCTTAAGATGATGAGGACTTATTTGATCTAGAACGTCCTAGAAGCTTTTCACTTCCTAATAAAGCCCTTAGTCTTGAGACCGGAGATTACATGTTCACAATCGACAGAGACTTCAATCAAGAGCTAAAAAACTACTTCTATATGAAGAAAGAAATAGAGAAGCACAAACTCATAAGAATTTAGTAGCAAGAGCAAATGTATGCTGATAATTAAAGCCTAAGCTAAGCAGATGGAGATCCATCATTATAAGCTAACTAACACCAGCGTGGTCCATAGATTGATGAAAATGTACAAGTTAAGATATGTGATTTAGGTAATGGCTGTTGGACGCATTTCCATTTCACCTAAAGGATTCAAACTCGCTAGTATCGCAGTCCAGAAGTTATGCTGGGGATTGATTACGATACCTCAGCTGATATGTGGAGCTTCGCTTGCATGATTTTTGAGTTGATCACTTCAGACTTTCTCTTCGAACCTAGAAAGGGCTAAACTTATGGAAAGACAGATGATCACCTTGCTTAAATGATGGAGCTACTCGGACCCATGCCTCAAAGTTTTGCTCAAGCAGGGAAGCAATTCGAGAAATTCTTTGAATTCAATGAGTTCACTGGCCGTTTCACGTTCCGCAACATCTCTGGCCTAAACTACTATCCTTTGAAGCATCTTCTAATAGAGAAATACAGACTAAAGCAAGCCGAAGCACATCAGCTATCTGACTTCTTGATGAAGATTTTGAAATGGGACTTGAAAGATAGAGCTTCTGCCTAGGAGCTCTTAGATCACCCATGGTTGTCGATGCCTGATGATTACAACTATAGAATGAGCGACTTGGAGTACAAGAAGTACAAGCTCAAGACAAGCATGGAGGCAGCCAATCAAGAGTTCCTACTTGGGGAATATAAAGGGAGGAAGGAGAGAGCAAACCAAGCTAATGATGATTTGTTCTAAGCTCAAAACTTTGCAGGGTAGAGGAGGTTTGAATGCAACGTAAATGAACTTGCAGATGAAGAGGAAG
Source organism: Tetmemena sp. SeJ-2015 (assembly GCA_027382625.1). NCBI lineage: Eukaryota > Ciliophora > Spirotrichea > Sporadotrichida > Oxytrichidae > Tetmemena > Tetmemena sp. SeJ-2015. Next base: position 31,087 of record JAJKFJ010021903.1, on the reverse strand, counting down.
ATATTTAGGCTGCTGATAGAGAAGACAATCTTACATAGTCATATTTAATTCAATATATGTGTGAATCTTAGTATGGAAAGTGATGATGAAAGAAACAGAAGCTTGAGTTTGGATGGAGATGCAGAGCAGAGGAGAAAAGAGAAAGATTAAAAGTTTGTAAGGTTTTATAAATTTTAAGATGATGAATACAACATGAACATTTCTTTTTGCGGAGGTTACGTTCCAAATACAGATCTCACGAGAGTGGATAAAGGCCAGGGTAACCCTTAGTTTTCAGGGCTTTAAATCATAGCCTGAAAGCTATAATTAAGGCATAGTTTATAGAGAAGCAAGCACCTTCAATTAGTAATCTCGTTCTAAAGCGAGTCCATATAAATAAAGTAGATAGAGTAGTAATATAACATGTGAAAGTGAGTAGAGTCTAAATTTATAAATTGTTCCTTTTCTCTTGGGCCTTAGTATTTATTGAAAGAATTGATAAGAGGATGGATCGGGATATATTGGATTGCTTTAAATGCTCACTAGTTCAGAAATTATAATATGAAAATATTCCATCATATTTTGACGATAAGAAAGAGAAAGGACCCGATTATCTTTAGAATTAAAGCTAAACTATTCTTTGAAATAAAAGTATAAATCTTACAAAGGGGTAGAATTTGCTTTTTTTTCTAAGTTTATTTATACATTTGATCATTATAAGCGTATAAGGTTTGCAAGAAGATGCAAATGGTATGTTAATTCATACTTATACTATAGTGTATTCTTATTAACGAATTCATTCCATTCTCTTTATCATAAACACTTAAATAAAGCAGAATAAAGTTACTCATTGCAATATTTGAATAATAAATTTGCATATCATCACTCTTGAGCGACTCTGTGTTCACTGCTTTATCTATCCAAGTTATTATTATTCTATTACCCTTCTCCTGCTCTTTCATTATCTGGAGCTGGAGGAGGCTGCACCTAATTCTGTTGATGATTGTTATTCTATAAGTGCCCGTTTTGATAGAGTGGCTGATTGACGCCTTGTAGCTACATCTCATATCTTTATTACTCCTCTCTATACTTCTCCATTACAATTGCAAACACTATAGCAGGCAGGAATTCAGTCAACACATAAAATGGCACGAAGATTATTGCAAAAGTGAAATATTCAAGCAACAATTGCACCCTCATTTTTGAAGATGAGAGCCCACATGAGCTCGTTCTTAGATTTCATATCTAGGATGCCTTGATATCCGCCGCTTCCCATGTAGAAGTTAACACTGCCTGCTATCACATTAGCGACTACGAATACAACGCCCAACATGAAGGCAAAACGCCCGTAGCGTTAGTTGAAAGCCATGATGCGCTTCACGTACAGTAGAAGTGAACAGAGGAGGAGCAATGACACTATCACTTGGAAGATAGCGATGAAGTAAAATATATCCTGGAACTGCGCGTCGAAGGCTGACGGCAGAGAGATCGCGTACACGAAGTAAATTATTATTATGAAAATCACACTCGTCACCACGAATACCTTTATCTGTCGTGCGAGGAATCTGTTGTGGGGTCCGTGAATAAATATCAGTAAGTTTAATACAGTTTTGCTTGCTTTGCATTTTAAAGACTTATTTTTAAGTCATAAACCCACTAGTTGCTGAGCAGATAGGAGCTGATTACTAAATTGATAGATGGATAGGTCTCCACAAACCCTTAGATCTTGGGTGCATTTTAATATCTTACTTAGAGAAAATGGTAGATATTTATTACAAATTAAATGAACCTGCTTTTAAAATCATGAATAGGAGAAAGGATGATTAAAAGTTTATAATTTTCATAATATACCTTAGAGTCTCGTAAATGTTATAGCTTATTTGCTTCTCATATATGTTTTTTATTCAATTGACTTACTATCTACTTTTGTGACTAGGAATATTGCATGAAGCCTTTTCCATTTCCATTCTCTTTCATAATCAAAAGTTTAAGATGAGGTTTTAAATATATCTGATTTACTTTCTGGTAGTACTGAGGATCTTGGTTTACTTAATTTTATTCCACAGCCCGAGAGGTTTTTAAAGGTCTGGACTTCTAGCTTTCAGATTCCACAGTCTTTAAGCTCCTTAGTTGAGACTCTTACTCTTAAGATCTGTGTTGCTGCATTTATTGTCTGCTTCTATCATTATGAGCAAGGACTGAGCCTATGTTCTTCGTCTTAATAGAATTCTCAAGCTTGACAGAATTTGTCACATCTCTCTTATGGGACTTATAAAGTAAACTCCATTCAATTAATCTAAGAAGGGAATTGATGTCTGGCATGATGACTCCCTATCTATCATCGCCCTCTTTCTTAGTTTAAGCTTGCTTGCTCATCATGTTTCTTGATACGACCTCACTGTTGCGTTTTTACTTAAATTTGCTGCTTTCATAGTTGCTTGTCGCTTTTCTATTGAGTAGGAGTGAGGAATCTCTGCCACCAGGTGCAACTCTCACAGGGCTTTCCTCTTCTTCCACCTCATTCTAAGAGTCGCTCATTTAGATGCCATCCACTGCGGAAGAAGATGATCCACTGTCATCCTCATATTCTTCTTCTTTATGAGCTATCAACATTTTAGAGCTCGACACTCGCATATCGAAGATATTTAAAATTGAGGTCATAATTTCTTATATCTGTACTGATAGTTTGGCTTGCTGCTCTCGGCTGTTTATTACAAAAATCTATAATTGATTAAATTATCATCTGTTTAGGGTTTATATCAGACTATTATTTCAGCACAACCTAGGAAATAGAAGGACCTTTCTTGTTTGGTGAGGGAGAAGTAAGGTCTTACAAATGATTGGAGGGCTAGCGAGAGTGATTTGCAGAGTTTACAGTCGTCATAGAAGTTACCTTACCACCCATGCCTCCGCTCATCTGAATCAACTTGGTCCTATTAGAAGAAATTATCATCTTTGGCTAGCGCTTTGACTAAATAAAATGAGAGTATCATTCATAGATAACTTTGCAGTGAGATCGTTATTTCCACCAGTTGAGGAGTAATTGGGTGACCTCTCTCTTTCATTGATTCGTGAAGCACTGACTCCGCCAATCATGGTGGTTGCGCTAGCTTCATCATTCAGAGGCATTAGTTGACCGTGCTTTATGCTTTTCTATAAGTCCTTTAGCTTCTAAGTGGCCAAACGAGCTTCTTGCTCTTTCTCTCTCACGAGTCGAAGTAGTCTCTCTATCTCAACCCTTAGTTCAAGCAACTGCTGGTCTGACTCTTTCTTATTTTCTTGCATTTCTTTATCTCTAGGTCTCTTTGCTTCTCTACTAACTCCCTTCCTTTTTCTGCAACTTTAAACAAAAAATTACTTCACATGAAATCTACACTTAGACTGCTTATTGAAGCTCCTCAACTTGCTTGCTAAGTTCATATTCGTTGCTGTCTGGGTCTCTTAAACTTATATCCACTGGAGTTTTGCCACTTAGCTGAGAAGTTAGTTGCCTCACCTTTTCCTCCAACCTCATCATGTGATCAAATTATTTCCTGTGGGTTACTTCCTCTCGCTTATACTTCTCCTCTAAGTCTTTTAATTTCTAAGATGCAATTTTAAGTTCAGCTTAGGCTTGTTTGGAAGGGAGAGATGTCTAGTTAGTGTAGACATCTTGCTCACTCTAACTAAAATTTAATTCACTATAGCCATAAGATAAATGAGAATAATTTAATATTCAAACTGTATCGCTCCAATGCCTTGGCCTACTCCTACTGTATTCTCTCAAGAGCCTTGATCTCCTAAGTTAAAAATATTTTTTTTATACCTCCTTAGATAGCTCTATGACTCTTCGCTCACTGAACACCAATTTATTCTGTAGGTCTGCAAAGTTCTTGGCATTTGCTTCTTTTTCATACTTGACTCTCAAATTAGAGAGATCCCTTCTCAATATAGTAAGCTACTGCTCCTAGTTTTAAAACTCCTTTGCTTGCACGAGCTAAGAATCTACTTTTGCCTCCACTTAGGTAGCAACAACAGGCTACTTTGCATTTTCTTAAACTGGGGATCTAAAATCTCTGAAATAAAGGAGTAACATTATTATTTATTGGATCGAGACTGCTGTCTGAATTTCTAATGAGCCTTGGCCAGAGTTGACTCCACATGCATGTTAAGCGCTTTCAATTGCTCTCTGAGCTTCTCATTATCTTTGATTAGTTTATTTATCATAGCACTACACTTAATTTAAGCAAAGCTTTTTAATTTTTCTTACTCTTTCTCAGCGAGTAGTTAAGTCTAGTTTTATTGAGTGTTTCCTCCTTTGCCCTTTAGGTCATTCGTAGATTATGATTGCTTACTCTGTGAGAATTCTTTCAAAGGGATTGTTTGAGTGTTTTCTAAATGAAAGAGTTTAGAGTTAATTAAAAAATTATCCTTCTAAACTTACAATCAAGAATGGATGGGTCTTGTAGTTTAGCTGATGAAAATCTAGTTGCCACTGATGTTTGTGAGCCCAGTCTTTTGCTCCATCAAAGTCATTCCCGTTTTCTATTCCATCAAATAAATAACTAATGAAACCAATCTCATAGAGTATTTATTATAATCAGCGTGGGGGGAAAGTTAAAAGACTGTTGACTTTAGCTGGAGTTGAGGACATTAGCTCCTAGTCTATGGGTAGCTAGGCTTTACTAATGATTTTGATGTTTGCCTGCTCCAAGCGTTTTTGTAGATTAAATATTGACTCTGTTCTGCGCTTGCAGTTAGCTACTCATCTGATTCATTTGCTCTTGAAGCAAAAATTGGCTCTCTATAAAACAAAGTAAAAAAGAAAAGTACCTTCAAATGATGATAAGCTCTAATTGCTATGAAGATTGATACTGACTTAGTACTGTTATTGAGAAGGGCTTTGATGATCAGGATGATGGAAGTACTTGTTTTCTTGTTAAAGTTGTTAAAGCCTGTCTTGCATCTTTACAATAGTGTTAGACTTTTATTATGGTGAGTGGGGGACTATCATGCTGTTCTTGCTTTGATTTATTAAATTCTTGTTTTCATTTCTAAACAAATCTATTATCATATTGTATTTATACGAAATACTTATTTATCTTTTACAATTTAGATTGAGGTTAGGCGTGACTTTAAAGTAGACTTGTTAGCTATTCTAAGTTTGGTTCTTTGAAGAGAGCGCTTGGTTGTGACTGGATGCGTGTGATGGCGTTTGGTTGGACTACTGATGAGTAAAAGTTTAGTAATTAGCTAGATTCGAAGTCTAGTTCGTCGAAGCATGTTGTATGCCTGACTGGTCCAGCTATTTTGCTTTTTGAGAGCTCATGGTAGGCTATTTTTACAGAGAAGGGTCGATATTCACTTCATAATAGGGATGAAAAGAAATATTGTGGTGTGCTTATAAATATATAGGGAGAATTCTGTTGGATATCGATGTCGATGTTAGATCTCTAAGGAGAAGGGCTTTCAAATTACTGAATGGCTGCTGGTAATTTTGAAGTAGGGTCCTTTAATAAGTGAGTTGTATCAGACCCTTAGAAAAATGCCTCCTCGTTCTTAATAAATAATTAAAAATATATCGTAAAAGAGTTATAAAATTTCTAAAGTTGCTATTTTTAGCTTTCCTATTGGATATTATTTTCAAGCTATTAATTGTGATGAGCTTGATGCTTCTTGTCCCCACCTTTATAAAATTGAAAGTTGTATTTAGAAATTGATATCAACTTGATTAAGAGATAATTCACTGGAGAGTCGATGCATAACTCTCTACTAAGACTTTTCAAGTTAAACTTCCAGCTCCTCCAGCTACTTTTAGCTTATGGAATGCTCAAAATTATGAGATCTTTTCTAGGTCATATACTGATTGTGCTGCTGAGTAAAACCGCTACCATTTTGAGAAAATGTGGGCTGTTTTTCAACTTGCAAAGGAGTGGCGGCTTGGGCAACAGTCTTAACGTCTGGTGTTTATTACTGACTTTAACGATCGAGACTTATCGACTGCCTAATTAAATTGGAGTAACTCATGTTCGAATTTACCGCTTAAAATTAATCCTTATGTCAATTAATTTGTAGTCTGGTGGCCTTCAAGCGTCATCCTATCTTTACTAGAAATCTGATTCTGTAGAGTTCGTCTCCTTTCCTGATTATGAAGGCTCTCCTCTCGGTTTAATTTTAATGGGCTGTCGTCTTCAACTGTCTCTGCCATTTTTTCATGTTAACTCGGCGATTAAAACTGTGTTAAAGTAAATGAAACTCTTTTAAACTTTTAAAATTCGATGTCTTTGACTTGTTGAGGTCCTTAGTGATGAGATCATGCAATTAAAACTGCCTAGATTGGATATTAGTGGGCTCCGATTAGTGTCTATGCTGAGTGGGGGATAATCTATGGTTCCTGTGAGTTTGCTTATCGATGTTTAATGACTCTTACAAATGCTGGTTATTATGGTGAGGAGATAGTATTTAACTCTGATTCGCCGGTGTAGTATTATCATAGTTCTTTCTTAAGTTTACAAGTAAAAGGAATTAACTGATTTACAGGAATAGGAATTTTGATTATTGAAAGTTAGACTTTTTGGGGAAAGTCGATGAGTTGGCCGTAAGTTGCGGAGGATGAATGACTTGAGATGCTTAACTGAGAGGCTTAGTAGGGAAGTTTTAAGAGGAGGGTGTGTTATTGGGCGTGCTTTGGGTTTCATCTCCCCTCTCTTAGTTTACATGTTTCTAGGGTCAGTTGGTATTGCTTTTCTCACTTGATCCCTTTTAAGATTATTTATTATTGAGCGGGGGAGATATGGCTTCATCCTCAAGGTCAGCGAGAGGCGCATTAAATCCAGCACCTGTAAAGTTTAAGAGTTAAACATCTTTTATGGAATAGTAGAAAAAAACCTCCTGACTACACTTAAAAATTCTTAAATGCCTGAGAAATTCCTTCACAGGACTTAATTAGTGAATTAGTCTAAGTGATGCGACTAGTACTAACTGACTTACAAATTTACTTATTAAAATCAAATAAGTGAATTGGATCGTGGGTTGTAGAAATAAGATCATACCCCAAATCTTAATTAGAGATGTAATTGAGGCCTTAATGATTCGAGATCAATGATTGGATAATAGAGATTAAAACTAATATTGATTGGTGTTTAATATAATGCTTAGAGATAAAATTAAAAACCTAATGTTTAATTGGATTACTCTATAGATATCTGTGATAAACCAATGGGTGTCATTATTTAATTAAAACCTAATCTTTTGCTGTTTAATAATATTATAATCTCAACCCCCACTTTTCTTTAAAGTCTGACAATGTTCTAATAGATGATGTTTCTAGCCTTTGAATTAAGATAAATCTAATTTCTACAACTCACGATCCAATTCACTTATTTGATTTTAGGAGGGTAGAGCAAATAGGATTCGGCCTGGGCGCTGCCTCCAAGTCTGCTTAAATCCGTTTAAATGTCTATGCTTTTATCAGTATCCCTTCTCTGTTGATTTTAAAGTCTCAACTGAGGTTATCTTTAGGATTTCTGAAATGACAGATTCAAAATAAATCAATTCAAAAGAGGTAGTGACTAATTATTTAAAAATCATCGAATTAGTGAAAAAGATTTACAAATGGTTTTTTAATCAAAATAGATTCACATAGAGAATAATTAGCTCACTTAAAAAGTATATTTTGGGTGATTGCCTGTTTATTTTGTACTCATTAATATTTAATTAAAAAGAGGGTCTCAGTAAATTATAATGTAATTAGTAGCTCACTCTCTCCACCGGTAATCAAACCTCTTTCATTCTATGTCTACTACAACACACCTTTCAAGATAATTTAATCTATTAGTTCCTCCTCTATAAGTCAAGAAAATGACCATTAAACTATCCCACTTCGTTTTTTTAATAGAGTGACTAATCTCTTCTCTTAAAGAGAGAGTTGAAAGTATAATAAACACACAATAATTTGCGAGCATATTAAACATGGAAAACTTAGAGTAAGTCAAACAAACCCACTTGCCCCGATTGCTTCTATATATAAGCAAGATTACTACATTAACATTCTATTCAAATTTATTATTTGAACTAACTCTTGTTTATAGCGTATCAACAGAGGCCCTCCTTAAGAAGAGAAAGAGAGACGACGAGAACTCTCGCAAGAGGATGCATGTGCGCGCAGTCCAACGCATGGAGGCTGGCAAGAAAAAGAAGCTCCTAGATCAGGAAGCCACTGGCAAGAAAATCCTCATGCCCGAGGTCTTCATTTCCAACTACAACAAGCAGCAAAAGAACTTCCTCAAGTATAAGAGAGAGGTAAGAACGCATGAAGGAGATTGGGACAAGTATTAAACATTCTTATTATAGAAAAAGAAGGCAAAGAGTGTAGATGGAGAACAGATTGCTATTGCCCCATCTGAGAAAGTCAAGACCAACGTACTCATCCTCGCCATCAGAGTCAAGCAGTAAGTCTCAGCATTTTAAGCTATGAAATTCGTTCCGCTCCTTTTCTCGAAGAAGTCCTTATGTGTTTTGCTAGGTCTGACAACACAACTCCTCAAGCACAGAAGATTTTGAGAACACTCGGATTGAAGGAGCTGAATAACGCAGTGTTGCTAAAGTCAGATGCTGAGACACAGAAGCAGTTGCTGATTATTCAGGACTATGTGGCCTATGGATACCCCACCAAGCAGATTGTTAATGAGTTGATCCGCAAGAGAGGCTTCATCAAGAAAGAAGCACAGAAGCTGCCCATCTCAGATAACAACCTCATCGAAGAGATGCTAGGTGCACATGGCATCATTTGCTTTATAGGAATAGGCTGTTTACATTTTTTGCTTAGAAGATTTGATAGACGCAGCTGTTAACTGCAGCAAGAAGGACTCACACTTTGAGGAGGTGCGCCAGATCTTGTGGCCTTTCCAACTTGCTCCCTTATAAGAGCCAAGTGACAAGGGCAAGCTAAAGAGAGTAGATAACGGCAGAGAACTCAAAAAGAAGGATGTGAAGGTAGAGAAGGGAGGTTACCTTGGACTCATGCAAGATAGAATCAACGATTTCATAAAGCCTCTTATTTGAGGAGCTACCTATAATAGAGTTATCAACCCGATAGCATTTTAATTAAAATAAGCGACTCATCTTTTAATAGAAATGAAGGTCTCTTCTTATAGAAATTAGATGAAGTAGATTTCTCTTAAAATAATTATTTATTGTCTGAAATGAGACTGGTCTTAGTACTTTAACTTATTTTGTTGTATTTGCAGCAGACACTTTGCGCCACTTCTGCAAAGCAATAAACAAACATGCAGTATGTGAAGTCCGATTGTATAGTTACACTATAAGACAAAATTTTAAGTTTGGAAGAGATAGTTAAATAATTTCTTTAATTTAATTAAAAGACAAGGTAAGACCAAGGATTTCAAATTCTTTCATTGTGAAAATTTATTAGGATACAATTTCAATCATAAAATTCCCAAATAGTTTTACGAGGGTGTGCTGCAAGGTTTACTGCCCTCAATATTTGATCATGTGCGGTTGGGTCTACTATAGCAGATAAGCTTGCCTGCAATTCCTGTATATCTCTATCACCTGAAGGGCAGGCCTCAAAATGAAAGTGTGTTCATCAAAGTGCGTATTACAGACATCAACGTCACTCAGCTTGAATACGCAACTTAAGGTTTTAATTCAAATCAATCATTAGATATTATATTCTGTATGAAATATTTTGCGAAGTTATTTAAGGTGAGGCAACTGGAATCTACTTGATTGAATCTATCCAGAATCTGAAGTATTACATTTACAAACTGCAACTCAGAACAGAGTTCAATGTTCACTTCGACTTCAGTGGACTTGTTTCTAATGGTCAGATGCCTATGTTCGATAAGGCAGACATACAAAACTAGGTTATTACTTTTTAAAAAAAATATTTGCTTTCATTTTAAGGTATACAGGTCCACAATAAACATCACTGATATGAGTATGTCAGTCAGTTCAAAAATGAATATCTCTGACTCTGGGGACATGAATCTATGATTTATATTTCGATAGTTTACATTAACATAAACCTTTACATTCCATCTCTGAGCTTGAACTTACCACCTAACAACATTGAGATCGGTTTCAATCGCACTGAGTCCTGCGACTTCATTAAGACGGTGCAAGGCACAATTATCAACCTCAAGAATCTGATGAATATTACTTAATTCCCTCCCTATCTTTTAATCTGATGTTCCAGGATTCATCCAGCATTGCTATTGAAAACAAGGAGTTCATAGAAAAGTTACACTAAGCTTTATTTATAATGGCATGATCATGCTTTGAAGTCTTTTATATTGTAGCTATAGCAAGATTGTCATCCGAGCTGGTGATTCAAACAGATGACATAACTATAGTGAGCAAGTTTACAAAGCCAAACATTACAGAGAATGACTACCTCTACTCCAGTAGCTCTTGGTCCTCCTCTAAGCTCACTTAGAATCCTATCATTATGGCGAGCTATGTGGCTGGTGTCCACGATCTTAATGCTACAATCAAGGGCACAAATATCAGCTTCAGTACTGCAGATGACCAAGACAATGATGCTTATCTGCCCATCGTAGATGTAAACGGAGATGACATGCAGTTTATAGTTTCTGAAAACGTAGTTAATAAGCTCGCATACCTATTACACAATTGTTATTCATTTAATTAATATTCATTATAACTTGATTGAGGCAATAGTTTACAATGTGAGTGAGTATGGAAAGAAAAGTCCTTACTTGATAAGTGAGGACTTCGTTCTTTACATAGATCCAAATACTAAGCTCCCTGCTTAGGCTGACTGCATCACCGATCTACTTGAATCTTGGCTTCCTGGAATCATAACAATTAATTTAAAATATCTAATAGATAGATATCACAAAAGCTTACGGAAAAGGCAAGCGATGCAAATTCTACTCCAAGATTCTTAGCATAGGCGACTTTAATATCAACACTGGGAGGATCTACATCAAAGGTAAGTCAATAAATACCATCTTATAAATAAATTGGCTAACCCTCTGTAGATAACTTGAGTGCAGAGATGCTAATATCTATCATCGATAATTCCACAGGGCAAATCCAAACCTCTAATATAACCATAACAGTCGAAATTGATCTTCTCTACGTCAATGTAAGTTTCAAATTTTAACATATTTACTTGGTAGTTGAGACTTGAAAATAAATATTTCAAATCAAAATTAAACAAACTTGACTTTGTAAATATATAGATGCTGCTGAAATCAGAAGCAAATATATTTTTTAGATCATCCTTTGAATCAGTTCAATTCTGCAGATTATTTTGTGATTTTCAGAATTATAATTTTTCTACAAAGAATTACTATATCTTTTGTTAAATTCAATCAAGCTTTTACACTGCCTTTCAAATAAATTTCCTAAACTTTCAGTGATAAACTAATTCTGGTTTTCTAGTGATTCCAACTTATATTATATATTGTTTTGAAAACAAGGAACTGCACTTCTAAATTTACGACATGCAGCCGTAAGAGATACATTCTTACCTCACCAGAGAATCCTCCTTTCACATTTGACAATCAAGTGTTCATGGACAACTGGAACAATATCCAAAAACCAATAATACTCAAGGATTATAATGGCAGGGAGAAAGTCACTATTCAAATATAATCTTATTTAATAATAATTTGCGTATTTTTATTCCAGATACTTTCTTTTAATGGGTGCCTGAAAATATTCTGAGCAGTATCAGCAACAAATAATCTAAATGGCTTCTTGTTTTTTGTTTACTTAGCACTTTCAAAGTGAATCTGTATGACAAGTACTTGATCCTGAACTTGGTGCCTGACTACAAAAGTGAAGCAGTCATTAAGATCCTAGTTAAGTACCTCGAAGATCTCGTACTTGCATTAATTTACACTCTTAATTTTTAATTTAATTCATCTGAATTTATTGAAAAGTATCAATTAAAATTAAGATTGCAGATATCATTAAGGTGCTGATTGGGACAATGACTCTCCAAGACTTAGTGGAAGAGGTGCTTAAATACCTCACTTCAAATGAAGTCTAGTAAGGGAGAAAGCAAAATTCTAAATTATAGTAAACTCTATTGATCTTAAATTAATATGGTTGATTAATTCTGAACGAGGAGATCATCCTCTGGTTGGAAAGATTTCTCAAATAGAATTTACTAAAAGATCAGAATTAAAATTTAACTGCTGAAAGTTCGAAAGAGAAAGGATTTAGAGTCAGCTCTCACTAGTTGGACAATTATTTATAAGAAATTTAAAACATAGCTGCCAAAGTACTTCAAATAGCTCTCATGGGCTGAAATATCACTAAATCTTCATCCAAATTTAATTTCCTTAAACTATTTTTGAAATCTAGTCTCTCAAGGAATATAAATAAAATATATTTTTTTTCTCACTTGGTCACTGTAAATATATCTTCAGATTACAAAAATAATAATTATAAACCCTACTTTATCTTAATGAAAAGAGCTTTCTGCAAGAAAGAAAATAAATAATTATAAAGCAGAAAGTTAACAATGCTAAATAAGGTCAACTAATACTTTCTTCTTAAAATCTTTCTTGTGATAATTGTTTTGTCCACACAGAGGGTTGCTCTCATCTAGTCAGAGGAGGATATAACTTTTCAAAACTTTACATCTGCAGAGGAGAAGCTCTATCTCAAATAGAAAATGGTCTTCTTTAAAAGCAAATGAAATTTTTTTGTTTATGATCATTACTTATTTTTAATTTGTTATGATTCTTTGTAGTGGAGGAGCATGAGACTCGCATAGTATACATGAAAGATTTCTTCGCAGGAACGCTTTTAAACTACACTCTTTAAAATTACTTGAGTCAATTATTTTTTTCTATTTTCTCTTCAGTGTGAGAATCTGAACTTCAAGTAAAACTATATTAACCAAACTTACATGGACTATGCAAACACTACTTTATCACAAATGGGTTACTCTTAAGATAAAATCGAAATCAATCTTTAAAATTATCTTATTATAATTTAGATTCTCACTTTATATTATCTGGTGGAGCAATTTGGGTAGAACGACACTGACAGACTCATTAAAATGGACCAACCTATCAAGCTTATTTCTAAACAGTACATGAATCCATATCAGAATTATATAGACCCGACGTCAGCAAGTTACCGCAGTCTTAAATCCCTCATGAAGCTTCCCCACGTACCTCAATTACTGCTTCCAGTGATGATGGTCGCAATATGTTCCTCTTTCATTATGAATTAAAGAAGAAGATTATGATGATGATGAAATAATTTAAAGTTTACTTTGTTGTTGATAGAGAACTAAATCTATACTGCTATAATCTATCACAGATAGCAAGCAACCAGATGGATCTCGTTTATCAAAAGCAGCTGGATATCAACTACGTCAACTCTGACTGTCAGGATTTGCTTTACATTTCCATCATTAAAATAATATAAATCCAGAGTTATTCAAAAATATTCCATCTTAAAATCACTTAATTGGAATACATATCAATAAAATAAGTTTGACCATTTCCAGCTTTAAGTATTCCAGATATATGCTCTATATATTCTGCACGAGACGCGTCTATGAGAAGAAAGGCAAAGACTCCAAAGCCACTTATAACTTCTTGAGGAAAGAGCATGTGCATGTAATAGTATTTAACGCCTTCTAAAGTAACTGCACAATAAACTATATCCTCATGAATCAGACAACTTTTAATTAAGAGAGTTAGATAGGCGTCAGGATTTTTGGTTATGAGTATGACTCTCCTACGTTATATAATAGGCCGGTCTTTCTTTCAATGACGCACGGGTACACTGATTTTACGAAGCAGTATCGCTATGAGAGGCCTTAGTTTGTCATGTTTGATGAGACTAGATTAATTGAAGATTTATAGCTTTTCAAAGGTCTCACGAATGTAAAGCCTGCTGTCTTTCTTACTGACGATCAGGTTTTTAAGTACTATCAATAAACTTGATTAAATTTTGCTTGAATTAAATGAATCTTATCAAGTGAAGCAAAAGATCGTCTTCTCAAAAGATTTCTCGACGAAATAAATGATTGAATATAAAAATGAAAGGCTATAAATAAGGTTCTTTTATAAATTTTGATTGACTTCTATGTATTCAACAACACCAAAATGACGATGGTGTTTGCTTTTGAAGATGTGGTGGTGAATTGCTTCTTTGACAATTACTTGCTTTTTAATCCAGTCGATCCAGAAAGAGTCAATTTAATAAACTGCTCTGGTGTGAACGCCACTTTCACCTATGTTCAAAATGCGATCGGCTTTTACCAACCACCAGTAAACCCAGATTTCTTCTATATAGCTACCTCCTATCCTGCTTCTGTCATAGAAATAGATACAAGGCTTTACAAAAATCTTTTGACTCACAAGATATACACAGCTTTAAATGACTAGCCCACACACATCGGAACGAATTGCCTAGCTGTCAATTTTAATGTGATAGTCATCTCATGCGAGATATTGAGACTTAGAAGTGTTTTCTCCGCTTTTATGACAGGAGATCTAACCGATTTGAGGTAGCTAAATACGATTCAGCTTTTTTTAATTTATCTCATCCTATTTATTGATTTCTTCCTAGATAAGCACTGGGTTCCTAATTTTGCAACCTTCCCAAGCTACTTCTTCAACTTAAACCTTGTCAGAGATGATGAGAAAGTGATGCTGGTCAATTTCGATGAGTGGCAAATAATTTTCGATGCCAGTGACTCAAGCCTCTTATCTCACTATTAGGATAATATTTTCCAATGTCAGCTGACAGTTTTCAATTCTCGCTTTAAGAACGACTCCTTCATTTTCAATGTGACATTCATAGGGGAGAATAACACTTCGATCTTTAGGAGTGACTACTTGCTGGCAGGGGATAACAGAAATGAGATGGATGTATTTTACAGCTGTGGAGACCCTAATTTCAAGATGAGACTTACTACTCTCTTCTACGGGCCTGACTACTCTATCGCTAATCTCAAAGAGAATTAAAATGTTTACTATAGCTTTGGCCATCATTTAATACTTTTTTAATTAAAGAAACCAAATTGCAATTCCCCCCAGTGCTTTTTCAAAATGGCCAATTAGAATAACAAATTCCTTAAAACCTTAAACTCCTCCTCTCATTTTTGTGCGGTCAACTAAATTTTTACTCTTTAACAATGTGAAATTAATATTTTAAACATAATTATTATAGAACCAAAGTTAAGCTTTAAAAAAATTAAGATAAAATAACTCTCGTTTTAAAAAAAGCCAGTAAATATTTAAAAACCAAAAAAAGAGTTAAAGTAGTTACAATTTCTTTTCTATTCTATAATTATATTCTTCTAAATTTTTCCTTCTTCAGATAAGTTCACAGATTCAATTCCTGAAATACTGCTCATTTGCATAGAAGAGAAAATAAACGCAATTAGCTCCTACATCATTAACCATTCTCTATAAAATGTATTTATATCTAATTTTTAATTATGAACCAAGATACTCAAGAGCTTTAGCAGACAGCTTAGATTTAATTCCCATTCTCAGATTTTATCGCCTATACCTTTGACCTCGATGATCGGGCACTCTTCTTCCTCTCACACAGCAAATCTAATTACATAAATGGCACCATAGACAAGTTCTATATTTCATCATTCATTTGATAATCTTTAAATAAACATAGACGTGCATTTCTTCTACGTTACTGAAAGCGCCATAATTTTAGAGAAATCAAAATTCATTATCTTAATACTTTATGCTATAATTTGGCAGAACTCGTCCCATGTGAGCTATTTATTAAAATTTTAATTTAAAAATATATCTCATTTAATATTGAGCCTGTTTGAAGATTATAAATACCTCACTTATGAGAACATCTAATCAAATCTAGATGAGATATGATATTTTAAACATCTATGATGTCTACTACGATCCTTACAACAACAGAGGCCTCTTGTTATTCGATGCCATTATAGAAAATAATCAGCCTCTAGTAAACTCAAATCTTCATCATTTCAAACTTAAATCTAAAGTTGTTTATTTTAGTAATCTAAAAATTATTAAGTTTAGTTTTTGAGATGGATTTCGAAAAGCTCATACTAACACTAACAATTAAAGAGCCAACCATCAATTAAAATTCCTCTTCCTCCATAAGACAAGCGATTGTCACTTAAAGCGTAGTCTTCACCTTAAACTTGAATGATCAAATAGGCATGCTTATATTATAATGCATTAAATTAAAAAAATTTGAAATATATTTGCATGCTCTTTGTAAGTTTCCCATTTTTGTAAAATTTTCTTTAGATGGTGACAACATCTAATGGATATCGACTTTCCTGGATAAAGAACGTGGATTTGATAATCTACCCTGGCGAGAACATTATCAGCTTCGATCTCTACAAAAGCAAATACCTGATGGTGTTTTTCTCAAGTTAGCGAACTGATATGTACTCAGTGGAAGATGAAATCTATGTCAAATACAGAATGAGTTTGCCAAAATATGCCCAATTCAGTAGTTACAAGCTCACACTCAATCCAGATTTGCCAGGGTGGGTGGCGAGATCCTTTTTTGAAGAAAAACTTCATATTTCAAAAATATACAAGCGAATATAATGACAAGTGTATTTTTAACTCCTGGCTTTGCTTTTGAGATCGCAAGATGAGAATATGGACTGGTAGTATTAGGTACTGATATATGATCTGAGTAGTGATAGACAGCACAACATACTCGCCTACTCTATAGATGTAACCAATACTTTCCAGGGTAAAAATCAGTCTCAAATTCAGCTCTACAAAGAAGGAACTTAGTATAGACTCGTTTGTACCTCAGAGGACACTATCTCCATGTTTACAGTTGATCTTTTCAATTTCATTAGAGCTACCTCTAATCAGGATGATCGCTCAGAATTGAACAATGCTTGCCTCAAAGCTGGAGACTCCTATCTTAAAATTATAGAATGATTACAATAATAGAACTGCTTAAGTTTTCAATTTATATTGAAATCTTACTAACTCAAGGAAAGACAAAATGGGTATGATTGCATAGCTTAATTTAACGAGCACAAACCCCTATGGCTCCCAATATCAAATTATATTTTTAAACCAATCCGTTAGCTTACAAAACTCGCTAACACTCAGAGTATTTACTGAGAACTATATAAATTTAGCTGAGGTGTACTCTTTTAAGTATATTTGATTACTAAGGGCTGATTGCAAGCACATATAGTATTGAAAATATTATTGAATGGAAGAACGTATCATTTGAGGCTGAGAAATATACCTCTGAGAATGTAATAATACTATTGCAAGACTATTTCAACGGTTTCAGTCTCAACTATTCATTTGCGTGTACCTACAACGATCTAGAAGGCGAATAGCAGAGATATAATTCATTTATCTTAATAGTGGTAATTAAAGAGGTGTGATGATGCTATCGTAGACTAATCTTAATCAGAGCAGTTTGAGTTCTATGTAGAATTTGCAATTTTTAATTTCATTAGAGTAAATATAATTTGTGACCAGGGAAAGGCAGTCAATTAAAACTTTCATCATTTGGAAGTATTTCTTCATGATTGACTCTCTCTATGACTGGCATCTTCTTGCATTCCCCAAAGACTCTTAAACTTCTGATTTAGCTTCAGATTTTTATCATCACAATAGTAATATAAATATTGTTCCACTTTTCACTTAATTTTACATTTTTAACCTTTAGAAGAATTACAATCCGGCTCTTTTGCTGCAAGTTTTGGGTGCGAGCTAGATGAATTCATCAACATTTTTGAATATGAAGCCTTCTAAAATCTCAAATTTTATCAAGTCGTATTTTATATCATAAAGTATTATTTTACCTTGTATTTTAATTACGTATACCAGTGCATGGTAGATGGAGTGAGGATTCTAAAGCTAGCAGAGATATCATTCCATATGTATTTAAATTGCTCTAACTTAAGAATTTCAATTTCTAATTTATGATTGATTGGTTGAGTAGGACGAAAGGGATGCGTTTGGTGCAGTGGGCATTATTAATATCAATCATTGTAAATGCATGAGTGCTTATTAAATAAATCAATCCGTTAAATAACCATTTAAAGATAGTATACCCCGTCATAGACATAAAATCCTCATAATTTGTTCAAATTTCAGAAGACTTTCAAAATTACGCAATCGCTATAGTTATCTCATATTATAACTAATCTTTGCAGTATTAAGCGGATTTAATTTAGAACTTTAAATTATTATGAAATAGTTATCTCATGTGAAATTCCGGATTCCTTCACTAACATTATGTTCTTCATTGGAGTGAAAGTAAATGCGTATGTGCTAAGTATTGAAATTGTTGACAATCAGTGGATAACTAGTCTTACTGAAAATAGGAACACCTTTAAAACCACTTAGATCTTATCTATGCTCCTTTTTAATTTTTAGAGATCGCAAGTCTAGAGACCTCGAGCCTAGTTCTAGTTGTGGATAGTGAAACAGGAGTGCTATTTTACGATACAGTTCAAAGAAAGTTGGTCTTTGAGATTGATTTAACCAAAGAGGATGATTTTTATTAGCAAATGCTGCTGGATATACCTCAACTTATAGTCTATCATGTTATTGAGGAGTCAAGCCAAACTCTCCACATAATTACGAATTTCGGAATTTACGTATACACTTTTGCAGAGGATTTACGGGACCAAGCAAACTACAAGCTTTCTAATGGAACATATAAATTCACTCAAAGAATCGCCCTATATTTTTATGTACTAGTAGCATAAATTCACTGTCGTTCATCGACAAATTATTAGAAAGACCATGAACGTCTACAACAACGAGATAGCGCAGAACAAGTATGGATACGCTTTCCTAGTAAAAAACTTTCTTGACTAAACTCGAAATAAAAATACTCTCTATCTTGCTTCGATATCATACTATGCAAAGAGCACTAATAAACTCATGAACTTGATACCTGTGGGTAATTACAAAACTTGCAACTCACTTTTACAGAGCTAAGATCTGGCCTCAAGCAATTCAGACATGATTGCTGTGAGCTTGATGTGCGATAATCAGCTTTTTGTTTTCAGAATCAATACAAGGCCATCAATCACAGTTGATTTTTAGAACTATACGAACAAGGCTTTTAAGTTTTAAAGTGAGGCCCTTGAAAATGGTCCTTTCTAATTCAACCAGTTCATAGTTCAGCTATCTGCGAAGACAAACTTTTCATCATAGTCAGATTAAGCTAGTATTATTGTATATAAGAAATTTAAATTAGCTTCTAGAGTAAATTTAATGCTTAATTTCAGGCAAGGACTGCAAATAGATAATCCATATTTTAGAGGAATCTCTTATTTGATCATCATCTTTATCATTGTAAGAATGAATATTTCTTTTTTTAATCTTCCTCTCTCTGGGGATAGTCTTAATAAACCGGTGCTGCCTCCACGGAGCAAATAAGTCTCCTAGGCGTAAGAAGCAAACGCAGAGAACGAAGCATCAAGAACTAGGCATTAAAAATCTCACAAACTTTGAATCTATGGTTTCTTCGATCCCTTAGGTAGAAGAGGAGGATTTTAGCATAGGAATATAAACCCGCAACTCAACTTAATAGAGAAGAGATAAAAGAGTTGAGATGGAAACTTTAGATGAAGGAAAGTGATTTAGTTTAGCGATTTGAAGTGAATGGAATGCAAATAAGCGTCAAGCACAAGAGATCAAAGAATAATTCAACTTTTTCTAATCAGCATAAATTTTATAATCAACAAACCAAGGGGCGGCACATCATAAGAGTTAATCTGTTAGTCCTCATGATAGTAGTATAACGAAAATCTTTTGTCATTATTTGTCATTATATTTCGTTTTTTACAATCTCAAGACGAAGGATAAACTGCATCATTCCAAGACTAACCACAAAAGTCTAAAATGTAAACACTTGATCATGTGCGAGTCATTCAATTAATTGTTGTCTGTTAGAGTGTATTTACTAAAATGAGGAAGAATCTAAACTGAAAAAGTAAGGCGCAAAAGAATAGAAATACATATATGATCAGTTCCCAAACAGATAAATAACTTTAAAATATAAAAGAAGCTTCTCCTCCACAAAGGCAAGTCACAGCAGATTCTTCATTTAAATTTAACTTCAATATAATGGTCTATAGATTTCTCTGCTAAGAGTTTGATTTTTCAAAAGTAGCAACTGTAAAACTAGGCTTAGAAAGAATAGTAAAAGCGTCGTTTTACTTAAAGAAGCTAGGTTTATAAGTACTCTATCAATAGCGAGGTAGTCTCTGTCTCTACCAACAGAGATTATAAATATTTTTACCTTCCCTCAAATCTTTAAATAATTTGAGATGAAGAGTGGGAGAGGTATAGAGATGAATATGAAGAAGATATAATCTTAGATAGGGATTAAGAATGAAAGCAGAAACAAAAATCATCGAATAGTTTTATTTCAATATACCTTAATTTATATCCAAATTTATTTCTTGTTAAGTTTGAAGTTTATTTCATAAGTTTTGTAATTTAACTCTTCCTGTTTTTTAAGTATCTATTTAAGTATAATAAATATGAAATCAAAGAAATATAATCCTAAATATTTGTAACGTATTAATTCTCAAAAAAATTTAACACCAAGTAAATAATAATCCTAAGGCTTAAAGCATCCTCCTTTTTTTTTTTACTATTTTAAATGGCTTTCTTTGAGAAGTCATATAAATGTCCAGCTTAAACTTGAAACGGCTTTTAATCTTTAAAATTCAAATTCCTGAGACTCTCCAGTCTGTTATTTAAAGAAAAGAGTTAGGTTACTGATCTCAGAAATCAAAGGAGAAGTAGGGATGGGGGCCTATGATCTTATTTTCGACGAGTTTATCGTAGAAGGATGGCGTGTAAAGTTCGAAGAAGTTACCAGTGAATCTTCCTTCAGTCCAATCTATCGCCTAGTCGTCATCGTTAACCCCCGAAAATTTTTTCTTTTAAAAACCTTTTTGAATAAAAAGAAAAATTAAATTTCAATTAAAATTAAAAAACCAAAAAAATATTCATTCTAAAATGTTTTGGGAAATTTTTTAAAAAAGGCTTTAAAAATTTTAAAAACCTTTTTGTTTTTAAAGTTCCAAGAAAAAAAGGCCCCATAAAATTCGAAAAAATACCCTTTTAAAAAAATTTTTTAAAAAAAAAAAAGGCCGCTTTTTTTTTGGCCCCCTTTTTAAAATTTTCGAAAAAAAAGGATTAGAAATGTTTTTTTAAAAAATCCATATAATTTAAAAAGACCCTTAAAAAAGTATTTTTAAAAAGTTAAAACTGTCCACTTTACGTTTGCGAAATTTAAAGATCTTGAGGCAGTTACTTTCACACTAAAAGTCTTCACATCTTCGTCCAAGCCAGGTCTTGAGTATTCAATTGTCTACTCGTAGGGGATCAAATACACAGGCTCAAAGTAAAATGACTAAGTCATTTAATTAAAGGTTTAATAAAATATGCTTATTATACGCTAAGTGTTTTCATAGAAGTTGAGAATCGAGTATTCCACAGTGAACGACATGAAACTGTCCATCTCTAATCCATAGACTGTTCCCATGAATTCAATTAAGAATTTAGCTTAACTTAAATTAGACTTTTTGCGAATCAAAGATAATTTGGTTTTAATGAAGCCCTGAAAATCTTAATCAGGCTATATTCCATTATAGTAAGTATCGTATGTCACATCTGCCTCAAAGAAACAATTGATTGAGGCACCCTTCACTATCTAAAGATAGTATATCTCTCATTATCGTCAGCTGCAGCTGGCCAGTATCTACCTCTAACCACTGAAGAAACAAAAGCCAGAAGCACCATCTTTAGTACTCCTTTAAAGAAAAATATATTAAAAAAATTATCAAAGAGGTATTAATTATTACTCCCTATGAAATATGACTTTTGTGCATTTGTATTAGAGTTTGAGAGGAATAAATTATTTGGGCTTTTTTTACTTATTTATTATAGAAATCACAAGAAGTGCTCTAACTTAAATTAATTTGTCTATTCTCAGAGGGTATGACATTTTAGACAACTATTGCACACTAATCAATAATTTCATTAAAGAGGTCAATTTAGTTGAGTTAAATGCATAAAAAAATTTCAATTTTGCTTTTACTGTCACTATGAGTAATAAAATTTAAATGTGAAATTGCCACTTTCTAATAGCAATATACAATTTAAATGAATACTTAGAATAAAGTTTGGAACTTATGGATTATATTACAAAAATAACTATTTTTAAAAGGATTAAATAAGTTTCATTATAAGTAGAAGCATTATATTAAATAATTTGACAGAGCACAAAAATTTAACTCCATTAGAGTGTATCTTAATGATTTATGGTAAATTAATTTTATTTATATAGAGTATTTCAAATTTGAAATACAAGAATTGTTATTTTTAAGGAGTGACCCCAAATTTCCTTTACTCATCGAATATGAAATATTTCATTATGGAGGGCTGTAGGGAATTTTAACTTCACTTAGTCTGAAAATTTAGCCAAGATATTCTATATACATTTTAAATGTAATATTTTTGGGGAATAATTCTCTGTTATTTGTAAAATGCAGAACTATATTTTCAGAGGTGTCAACCACAAGCAATAAAAATTAGAATCCAATTTTAGTAAAAATATCAAAATTTGAAGAATGAGAGGGGTATATTTTTAAAAAATCATAAATCTTCTTAAAACTTTGCTCTAAATTACATCCGTGAATTGTAGACATCATAATTTAGAGATTATTCTCTAATAAGTATAAAATTAAAACTTAATTTTCCAGAAATAATTTTTACCAGACCATTACAAATTACTACATGTTAAAAATAATTATTATAAATAAAGTAAATTAAATCCTGTAACGTTCTTTTTCTCAAGGTTTGTACAACTTAATAAACCTGACATTTAAATATCTCTTTGTTATGATTTTAATTAGCTGGCCTTGATGAGCTCCTTATATGTTCAGCCTAAACCTGTAACGATTTTTATCCTTGAAAAATCAAATTCCTGAAACTCTCCTTCTCAATGATTAAAAGTAGGGAGAAAGGTATGATTCTCAGAATACGAAGGAATAGTAGGGATGGCGGCCTATGATCTACTTTTCCACGAGTTTGCCATAGAAAGACGGCGTGTAAAGTTTGAAGAAATTGCCTGAGAAACGATCCTCCATCCAGCTATTCCCATAGTAGTCACCGAACCAGAATTAAGAGTAAACCATTTAAATTTGAGATTAAGAAAATTAAATCTTATTTCATAAAAAATAGCGATAACTTAGTTTCTAAATGCTTTGCTCTCTAATTAAAAATCTGTTTAGTCGAAAATAGGCAGGTCGTAGATATAACTGTGAATGAAAGAGCCTTGAGTGACATTAATTTAATTGTTCAATAAGAAAGAAAATAAATTATGACCTTTGCGTTATCAGAGATCCACCAATTGACTCTTAATAAGTCAAGTTATCGTGAGCCAGTCACTATCATGCTAAATGTCTGGACATCTTCGTCTAAGCCAGGCCTTGAGTATTCTATTTTCTACTCGTAGGGAATCCAATACAAAGGATAAATGAAAAAGTTCTGAGTCTTTTAAATTTTACTTTATATTCTTAAATTAACTCTGTATGTTAATTTAAAGCAATTAATTTTTATATTAACTAATTAAAGATATTTTATATTTAAGTATTCAATTTCAATAGATGATTAGTTTAAATTATAAGCAGATAGTTTCTTATGGGTGTAGTAAGCTCTTTATATTTAACAAGATGCAATCAAAAATTAAGATCAGTTTCTTTTAAAATATATCTATTGTGCCACCCAACAGGTCAATGTTTGAGATCTCTCATTATCAAATTTCATTGTTTCCTCATATCTTGAGACTAATTATCATTCAACAGAGCAAAAAGAATTGCAGAAAAAATTATTCTAAGAATTTAATATAGTTGAGTACCTTCATTAGCAACCTCTTACTCCATTATTATTTCTTTAATAAAATTAATTTTTAGCAATATTTAAATTTTGCAATAAATTTATGATTGAGTGTTTTCATAGAAGTTCAGAATATAGTAATGCACGCTGAGCTATACCTAGCTGTCAAATTCTAGCCCATACACAGCCCCCATGAACTTAATCAAAATATGAATGAATTAAAAATTATCTTTAATCTGAATATTTTTTATTATAAAAGATACTATAAAGTCGTATAATTATATTATTATGAAGCCCTGATAATTTTGATCTTGCTTGATTCCTTCATAATAAGTATCGTAGGTTGCTTCTGTAGAATATGAGAAAGTTATTTAAGTCTATTCAGATTCTAGGAGAGTGTATTTATTGCTGAATACATCTGGCCAGTATATTTTACTCACCATCCCTGAAGCAAACAAGAGCCACGAGCACCAGCCTAGTGCTCAATTAAAATGTAAATTAGAATTCAAAATAAAAATATTTCTAATCCTTAAGAAATTTATGTCTTGATCATCTATATTTAAGTTAGAGGTAGATATGGTTTAGCTTAATTACTAAAATATTATAAACCACTAGTGCTATACACCCTTAAATATTTTAAATCTATTTTAAGAGGAGGGCTTGATAAAGCGAGAGCTAAACATTATACATTAAATCATGAACCAGGTAAATTTAGTTGAGCAATTTTAACTTTTACTAATTCTTAAATTTGATACTCTAAATAAAGAAATAATTCTCTCTCAAAATAGCAAGAATTATCCAATTTTAATGATCATTAAAGTGATCAGTTACTAAATCTTTAGGTATTATATAAAATAAGTTTTCTTAAAACTAAAACATTAGAGGAGTTTTAAGTTGTTTTTTTTTTTGTGATAAAGTAGTGAGATTATTGAGAGAAATGATTATCTAGAATATTTGAATCTAAATTTAAATCTATTAGTTAAAGAGATTTCTATCTTTGTAAATTATATTAACTCTTCTTTATTGAAGAGAGCAGATTATTTGAATAGTTAAATTTAATTTTATCAACGATCTAAACATAGGTTTAGGTCAAGTTTTTAGTTAAATGGGCTAGAAAAAATATGTGTATAACTGGTTAAAAAGTTCTTTTAATTTAATTGATTATATATAATGGAAGCATTTTAATCACCATGAATTGCAAAAATCAGCTCTTAAAAAAGCTTAATTGCAATTGTTTAATAATTTTTTAGTTTATTTTTTTCAATTTTAGATTTTAGTACAAACTATTTCAAAAGTAGAACTTCCTTTTCTTTAAAATACTGAGCAATTCTTTTCTTCCTTTGCTACTCTAAGTAAAATATATCTCAAATTGCAAAATAGCACCAAAATTTGCTTTTAAACAAGAATAAAATTGGTATTTTTTTGGGTGAAATTTTTCATTAAAACGTCAATTTCGTTGAGTTAATGTACAATAAAATGCATTTTTATTTTAACTTAAATGATTAATTAAAAGTAAAAAATGAAATTTTACTTTTATAAAAATTAATATTGAATATAAATGTTAATATTAAAATAAAACTTCTACCGTATGCTTTAAATTTAAAAACAAAGAAACTTGTTTTTGTAAGAATTAAATTATTTTAATCATTTTGGATTTAAAAATGCAGGTCTCGTATCTTATTAAAGCGAAATATTCAAAGACAGTTTCATTATTATTTGTATATTGAACTAATCTTTTTAGAGTTAAGTTAGTCTACTTCTTCAAATTTAATTGAGAAACATTTTTCGCTTAAACAATTACATAAAGGTTAAAAGAAGTGCACCCTAGTTTTGAATATATATTTAATAGACAATCATTTCAGATATTTTATTTTGACATAGTTAGAATTTGAAATATAATTTTTAAAAATATGTTTATCCCTTACTTACTAATTAAATGGCGTTAAATTATATTATAAATCAAAGGTTCATAATCTTTAAACCTGTAACGTTCTATTTTCTCAAGAGTTTATGAACCTGAAACTTAAAAAATCTACCTTTGTAAATTATTTTAATTGGCTGGCTTATGATAATTCACTTTTATTATACTCAGTAAAAACCTGTAACGATTCATCATTGTTGGAGTTAAAATTTCAGAGTCTCTCTCTCACTCAGTCATTATAAGTAGGGAGCAAGGGACGATTCTCAGAATTCGAAGGAGAAGTAGGGATGAGAGCCTAAGATCTTATATTCCACGAGTTTGTCGTAGAAGGATGGCGTGTAAAGTTCGAAAAAGCTGCCTGTGAAACGATCCTCCTACCAGTTTCTCCTATTGTAGTAATTGAACTCAAATAAATCATAAACCTTCCATAAGTTCAAAAGATTGTATTTTTATCTTGAAAAGTTATATTAAAAAATTATCTTTTATTCAAATTATTTTATTTTAGTTAGTATTTGTTTAGTCTAAAATAGGCTAATCGTAGATATAGCTGTCAATGAAAGAGCCACTAGTGACATTAAATCAGTTTTTTTACTTGATAAGATAATAAATTATGACCCTAGCATTATCATAGACCTCCCACCTGATACTTGCTAACTCAAGATATCGTGAGCCAGTCACTATAACGGTAAAAGTATTGACATCTTCGTCCAAGCCAGGCCTCGAGTATTCTATTTTCTACTCGTAGGGAGTCCAAATCACAGGTTAAAAGTAAAAATCCTGAGTCTTTAAAATTCTAAATAAATTTTAAATAGCCTCATGAAAGGTATTCTTTATAGTTGAGAATTTTATTAAAGTATATATTTGGTAAAATTAAGATCTGAGCCACTAAGTAGGTAAGTACCGGTTGCTATTTTTTCCTCCCTTTCCGCGCCTGATCAGCATTGGACGTTGGGTTTTTGCGGTAACCTTTGGGAAAGCCGGTGGATTTCAGGTCGATATCAGTGGAGCTAGATTGGCAAGACCAAGTAGAGATCCTCCTCCATCTCTATAAAGGGAGGTAGTCAAAACCCCATAATATGATAAGAAAGTGAAAATAAGTTGTGTATAATTAATTTCTTTATTAATACTTATAATCATGCGAGTCAAACGCGAAATTACTCAAAAATAACTACATAATCCATCCTATCTCAGTTTCATTTTGACTCTAAGGTATGGATGTAGTCACCTTATCAGTAGTAATAGCCAGTTCTCAACATCAAACTCCATCGCAAAAATGTTGAGAGTGCCAGCGCGCACTATACTCTCGCATTTGAAAGTTGCTTTGCAGAAAGTTAGGAGTTGCAGCTGTTCCTCATCGCACTTCTAAGTTTCAAGATGTGCACATCAATTATTTGATTGATCCTCAAACTCTTCGCCACTAAGCGCACTTCAATTTGGAGTAGCGCGCGAAGATCTTCCATAGATAGTTTCCTTATCTCAAGATCTCTCCGTAGACTGTAGCAAACATCTATCGTTGAAATGGCATAACGTACAAAACTGTGAATCGAGTGAAGCGCGTTATAGACTTCACTAAGCCATTTTATATAATATCTGAAATATATTTAGACTAGCTGCTCAGGTGTGAGAGGGATAGCGTGAAGTTTGTATGTGCTGACGAAGCTGTGTTCACACACAACACCTTCATGAAGAAGAGTTGGTACAAGAAGCACGATAACATAGAAGTTTACGAGTAGAAAGTAAATATAACTACAAGTGCGTTACTTGCAGGAATCAGCGAAGACTCAGCTTAGAAGCTTATGTCCTTCATCCTCGCTCTATCAAGCGAGAGCAGTATGTTGCGTTCCTTAAGAAGCTCAGAGAGAAGATCACAGACGGTGAGATCGTTTCTACTCGTTGACAACCTCAGCGTACACAAGACAAAGGAAGCGAAGAAGGCATACGCTGAGATGAACATCACTCCTGTTTTTAATGTTCCATACTCGCCAGAGTTCAACGGCATGAGTTTTACTGGAACTTAGTTAAGGGACACTATAAGAAGCTGCTGCTCTATCACTTTGATGCATGATTAAGCTATCGATACAGAGGATTTAAATAGTGAGTAGTTGTAAGAGAGTGGAAGAAGAGAAGACAAAAGATCGGAAGAGCGAGATATGGTAGAGTGAATATTTAGGAAAAGTATGTAAGCTTAACTTAATAACTTAAGTCACTTTTGCTTATCTGGGAAGAAGGGATTCCTGAAGTTCCTTTCTCTCTTCTGTTGGGCCAGAAGGACCGATCTTTCCTCATCTTCGAACCTGCTCCGCATCTATGTGCATCCTCGTCGTCCCTAAGTTTGTATAGTGATAGACGCTTGTTCACCTCAGTGCTTGTATTTTGCTTCCGGTGCTCTGAAATACCCTTTGGGCTCTCTCCCCGTTTTGCTCTCCTCTTCATTAAGTATGCCAGTCCAGGTTTCTCTACACAGTTAAACTCTAAAACTTAATAGAGAAGTAGGAATACTTCTGAAGCTGCTCAACATTCGTCGCTGATAACTATTCTTTGATCTCTTTGGGTCGTTCTCCTCTATTAGAATCTCTTCCTGTGTGATCTTCAATGATCTCTTTGAAGTACTCTGCACGTACAGTAGCAAGGACGCCAAAGAAGCACCTTCGTTCTGGCCACTTGTTTGAGAGTTGTTCCTTGTTAGGAAGGAAATAGAGCAACCTCCGGATCTCCATCGCGCATCGTCATACATACTTAGTGACTAGATCTCAGGATAGTTGGGATCTCCATCAGTTGACATCGATTGTTTGAGAGCTTTCTTCTCATCAGCCAGAATTGCTTTTGAGACGGATCTTTGGTTCAATACATTGTCGGAAGGAACACACCAACTAAGATTATTGTTTATCCATATGAGAGCTTCTTACCTTTTGCTAAGTGAGGTACCTGTAGAGGTCTTGCTTGCTTCGGAACCTGTTGCTCATCTCTTGCGCTTCAACTCTTAATCGCTTAACATTCAAGTTTTCCAACATCTTGCTCGAGTACTCGTTATTCTATTTGAAATTCAAAGTTATTATTATTGATCTAGATCCAGATCAGGAAGCTAAAGTCTTACTATTTAATAGTGAGATTCTATAGAATGACAAGCTGAAATAGATACAGCTAGAGAACTAAGGGAATCAGGTGCAAGTTGTGAAATGGAGCTCTTTTTATATGTGGTGGCTCCGTTAAATTAATACTAATTATACTTAAAACTTAATTAGTAGCAAATACTAAAGTTGCTGCAACTTTATTAGTAGCAGTTCAATCGCGTTGCAATGAAATTAGTGGCAGCTATTTTTAAGCCTTTCGTGACGTCGACATTACTAACATGGTTTGCCAACGGGGCATTAGTAGCACTACTAACTGCGTTTTGAACTTAATTCGTAGCAAAATAAGCCGAATAAGAGATAAATATGGAAGCTATCTAATAATAAATAAGAAAGATGAAGAACACAATAACTGACATCTTTTGCACTCTGATGTTCTCCTGAGTGCTCTGCACCTAGGCAACAGCATACATAATAATAAGTCGGGCGGGCTCTTCATAATTTAAAATTTGAATTTAAGATGGCAAACCAACCTAGCTAAGAGACAAGTACAACCTTAGCAAACAACAAGCTAAACAAATGTTCGGAACAGCAACCAAACAAGATGCGGTGTGCAAAATGCAAGGGAGAGCTCTTTGAACTTGAGCTCGAGCGAGAGATCTCTGTGCTTTAAATTCAAGCCAAGAGGAGAAGTCGGTGGGCGTTTAAAACTATCGCACCTGATGCTCCTCTTGTGCTGCTCCAAGATCAATGAGGAGAAGAACTTTTTGAAATGCGAGTAATGTAAACGACAGTTCGAATATCCTCAGAGCCTGAAGCGGCACACAAGGAAGTCCACTCAGACAAAACCTAAGATCTATATGAACATTAGAAAGTGGACGGTCGCTATCCTGCTCAACTTGTGAGCAGACATTCTCTCAATCTGCTTTCCTCAAGAACACATGGAGAAGAAGCACATGGCTGAGTTCGTAATTGGAGGATAAAGAAACTTTAAAGAGGTGCCAGCTAAGAGCAAGCACGATACCTTAAAAGGTTCAACTAAAGAGGAAGCAAGAGGAGAACAAGAGGAAGATTGAGTTCGTGAATCAGAAGCCTTAGGTGTATGGTGTCATTAAAGTTTCAGCTAGCTTAAAGCAAGATTCCATGCTTGAGAGTTTTAACTTTGGAGGAGTGTGTTTAAAATTACCTCCACTTGCTGATGGAAAGCGAAGAGACACCATCATACAGAAGAGTATGCTTCAAGATCTTCCCTTACGAATACTTGTAAAGAAGGAAGAGAGAGGTCTCTTGAGTTCGCGAACGAACTTACAGTGTTGAGAGAAGCGAGGGACAAAAATTGAACTAGTCATCTTGCTGTTGTTCTTATCGATCATGATTATATCGCCATTCGCCTTCTAATGGGAGATCACACTAAGAGAATTTCTCAGCACGAGGGGCAACAAGTAATAGCTTACTGCTATTCTCACCTGACCTCGTTAGAGGATGATGGAGTGCATTGAGTTGGGATCGTGCACAGAGATCTCAAGCCAGAGGACATCATGATAAACTTTGAACCAGTCCGAGCATTTAAAATTAGACTTCAACAGAGTTGTAAGAAGAAGATTTCAATTGAGGAAGCATCGGTGCAAGGAACTGCAGGCTAACTTTCCATAGAGACAGACTTGGCTCAACGGTTCAGTGCAAGTGTACATTTTGTCTATAGTTGCAATCATACTTGAATGCGAAATGAAACCAGAGGAATACTACGTGTGAAAGTGAAGATGATGCAATATACTTCGCAACAAGAACATTCTAAGATGAACAAGGTATCAGAACCTTTGAAAAAGTTCGTAAACTAAGTTAGTAAATCAAGCAACCTATGAAACCTAACACTAGATCGGAAGAGCAAGCACTTAAAGTTATAAAATTTCAGAGAATATGAGACAGACGACGTCAGGGTCACCTTCCTAGAAGACTTTAGATTGCCTGTTTAGGTTAAAATTTAGCATGATTATAAGTATTAATAAAAGAAATTAATTATACAACAACTTATTTTCACTTTCTTAATCATATTATGGGGTTTTGGGGTTTTGGAAGTGCGTCATACTAAACTCACTGACGAATGGGCTTTTCGCGGTGAACGTGGCACAACTTGATTCAAGGGAGTTTACGCCTGTGAATTACTTTAAATCGATTAAGTATTATATGCCCGTTAGGGATGCTTAATTCCTAATAATCTAGTTTGATAAAATTAAAGACTGAAAAATACA
>JAJKFJ010021900.1:0-18786 GCA_027382625.1 Tetmemena sp. SeJ-2015 | reverse complement strand
AAGTCATTGAGTCGTGGAAGGCGCTTTAGTTACATCAATACTGCTAAAGTGTGCGTTTAATTATATATTTCTTATTTAATTGATGTTTAACTAAATTATAAAACGGTTTATATTTAATTTATTTCGGGTTTTCTAATAAATTTAGCCTATAATTTAACTTTGTTTGCAAGTGTGACTTCCTCGATATGCGAGGTGAGGCCGCTAACTGAAGAATATACGACGGAAACTTAAATTCTTAAAGCAAAGCTAAATAAAATATATTAAAGCAGAGGCATATAAATTTAACAAATAAGGATTCTATAGAGTTATTAGCCTTAACAGTAAATTAACTTTTTATATCAATTAAAGGCAAAATTAAAAGAAAATTACATAATTTTATTGTGCAGCTTTGTTTATAATTAGCATCTTTAATTATTAATTTAATATAAAATGTTGGAAATTAGACCTAGCTAAAAAAATCAACTTTAAATAAAAATATCATCAATCAATTGAACTAAAAATAAATATGTTCTCCATTTAATATAAGTATGAGATTACTCAGTTCAAAATTTCTAATGAAAAAATTTGAGAGTAGGAAAATATAGGAAGATGGGAAAATAGTACAAAACATTGGTGCCGGATTTATCGTGAATCGCTTATCAAAATTCTACTAGGCTAAGTTCACCTTTCTATATTTTCCAATCATCTGTTTAGCAAAAAAGTAAATACTACAAAAATAGAGTTCTCAATTTTCTAGTACTAAAAGAAAGTTATAAAAATTATTTAAAGACCAACCAATAAATATTTTGATCTTAGAAAGTTTCAAAAAAGAATTAAGTAGCTTAATTATATTGAGGCTTCCATTCAAAATTTTCACTTTTAAAGTATATTGAATTTTAAAGAATTCAAAACATGAAGGTAAAACTGAGAAGAAATTCGAACAATTCAACTAAAAATTAATGAATCAATTTTATTCACAGTAATTTTATTAAAACCTTTGATAAATATTAAAATTAAATGATAATGTTTTTAAAAGATTTTTTATTAAATAAATGAAAAATTTAAAAATGAATTAATAAAGATTTAATCATAAATTTCTCTTCTTTAACTTAATCTTACTAAACTTTGATGTTTTAAGAGTGTTGGATCTTCTTATTTAATCAAACTATGCAGTAGATTTTTGAGACTTGAAGCCAGGAAATGCTTCTTCTTCATCTGCAGCTTGGTCAGTCATGAACTCCAATGCATGTGCGCTTGAATTATCTTGAGGATTGACGTTCCTTAGCTTTTTGTGGATCATTGTGACTATCTTTTGTCTATGCATTCTATTTCTGAGTTTTGCGATTGCTTATTGATTGAGTTTGATATTCTTATCTTCATAGAGTTCCAAAATTTTATTCGTGAGTGTGAAATATTCCTCTAGATATAGTTTATGAATAATGGCCTCTTTAAATTGCTATTGGATTAGTTCCTTCTCTCTCTTTTAGAGAACCTGAGATTTCCTCAGTTCAAGGGGTTTGGGTTAGAAGTTGCAAAGGGGAGGAATTTTTTGGGGAAATTTTGAGGATTTGGCGGAGTCCAAAAAAAACCCATGGGGATATATATGCCATTCACTATAATTATACAGTACATTAGGAGTTATCTTTCTGAGTCGTTTAAAGCAACACTTGCCACGGACTTGTCTGGATTAGCCTCCATCCAACTCTCTGGTTGGTTGGATTAAATGTAGAGAGCAAAATAAAGAGTAAGCACTTATGTCAAAAGCGAGAACAGCTCCAAGTTGTTAAAGTCCTTTTAAGAGTAGGGCTGAAGCTGGTTATTCACAAATACAAACCTATAAAGAAATTATTTCAAACCCTTTAGAAAAAATTCTTTCATAATCGCTAAACTAAATTCAATACTCAATTAAATAAGACTACTTACCCCATGTAGCATGCGATAATAATCATTGATTATATCACATTTCCCCACTGATATGTTATTGCAATCACAATTATACGAATAATTAATTCAAGTTTAGTTGGATCATAATCATATAAACTTCGAAATATAAAAAAAATTTGCATCTCATATTTTGTAAAGTAATAACTTATCCTAAAGCGTACAATTTTATATACCTGATTTTTTATCTTTGAAAAGTATATTATAAGCGATAAACAAGAATTTACTATTCTAACAAAATAAATTTTGATTATAAAAGGCCTAGCTTTCTGATTGCTGTGACTATTTCCCAATAGTAAAATTTCTTGGTGTACCCTATAAATAGGAGTCCATATTTGATTGCGATTGATTGTTTTTAAAGTTATGCTTTTATTTTTCTAAGTATAGTTGGAATTTTAATTAAAATCTATGATTGGTTAGAATAATAAATGGAGAGTTGCAACTTTGTGACAGTTGAAATCTGAGATTTATCCCCTAATCTGCATACACAAAAGTTACAAGGATATAAAGTTCTTAGAATTTCATGATGAATCTAATGGTGTAATTATTATTTAAATCGGACACACTTCAACTGCCATTCATTTATTCCATTTATATTTAATATGTAATTTAATTCTCTTTTTTATTAAATTCTTAGTCATATTATAGTTGAAATTTAAATAATAAATGAAGAATTTAAAAGTTGCTGCGCTTTAAATTGTGAGTAAGGTTGGTAAATATGGAGCATGTTCGATAGCTTATTGAAAAATAAAATGAGTTTGTTCTACTGCCATAACGATAGGATGTGTCTATGATGAGATATTGTTGTTAAAAACTCCAAATCAAGAAATTAACAAAGTTCAAAAACTTATGAACGAGGTAATCGCTCCAAACACCTTCAACAAAGTGTTGCAATTAAGAAAGTTGTTCAAAAATAATGCTTAAACGAACGTTAATTAATAATTTTAACCCTAAAGCTCAACTGCCATGATATTTAAAGCTATAGTATTAATTTAATACACTTTATTATTAATTCTCAGCTGTATAAAGGCTAAGAGAGGCAGTCCAAAGCCCCATATTAGCAAATTAGGAAATCCAAAATAGTACAGGATAAAATTGTGCTCTTTACTTCCTTTAGATAGTTCTAGATCTACTAGAACCCTGTCTTAGCTCTCTAGAGTTTTGAATTTGACTATTTCAAATACATTATTTATTGACGAAGGGTAAACTATGAATAAGCTAACGATCAAACTGCATATTAGGATTGACTTGGAATATATACCCTATATTAAATTTAGATTTTTAATAATCCTAAAATTTCGCGAATAGATAAGTAAACAGCACTTAAAGAAGTCACTATAATTTTAATTATGTAAATCATTTATAAAAATTAACTTTGGTTATTCCTAAAGTTAAACTTATTTTTCTGTTTCTTATTAATATTTAGAATGAGACATATAAATTTTGGAAAATATTATTACGATATAAAATTGAAATTTACTTACCTTGTTCACTTAATTAATTTGAGTGAATTAGTTTTGTATCTAGGTCTGTATAGTAGATATAAAAAGAAGCAAATGAATATGGCTAGAAGAGGCTAGAATAGCAAAATGGCGGTTTTAAAAGTGTATTCCCTAGTAATATGTCCAAGTAAGGGCTCATTTGCATCATATGAAAGCAGACAATCGAATTTAACAAAGAGAGAGCTCACACTAGACATGTAAATAAATTACTCACCCATTATTTACAGTTCATAATCTTTGAAGTCTAGGGACCAGGTCACCATTGAAAGTTACAAATGATTTACTAATATTCATACACTACAACTTAATTAAAAATTTATTTCTATCAAGAGAGAGCAAGATACTCAAAAAAATGCATTTTATTTCCTTTTAGATCAGTTTCGCTTAAGCATATACTTATAAAACCATTTTGTTTCATTTAAGTATAAAATAATATAGGAAAATTTGATTAATTTATTTTGCTGATAGCTTGAAGTAAATGCCTCCAAATGATAACTTAGTTTTTCCACTTTAATAAGTTCATAAAAATATATTTCATATAAATAAAATAATAAATATACTTAGATTGTTTCTTATAAGCGAGATCTTTATCTGAATGAGATATGCAAATCATAAGGTATTTTATATTTTAAGATAGAATAGATGAATATGAGATAGTATTGCTATTAAATTATGATTCCACTTTAATAAATGAGCTTAGCCAAAATTGAGATGAGTAAAATCAAGCCAATGAAAGAGGCAGCTAATTTAATATAAGAGGTAGATGAGGAGTCGCATTTCTAGCACTGATGACCATATGTTCTGTAAAACCCATCTTAGCAGCTAGAACAAAGTATGCCCTCATACCCCTCCCTGCACTAGCCTGTTTAAATATACTCGGGTTCTTGGTAACCCAAACAAGCATCTTGGTAGAGGCATTTTACAAATAAGTTAGATGTATTACGAGGTCTCCAAAATCCTGATTTTGGACCCATTGCCTCACCGCCTAAGCAAATAGCTTCTTCTGGACAATCAGAGCAGCGGTCAGGTTCTGTCATCTTAAATAATGAGTAGGAGGGAGCATTGCAGAATATGCATTTCCCAGAAGGAGTATATTACTCACCAAGATAACATTCTCTAAGCTCTATTATCACAAAGTAGCATAGTTTATTTTATTTTAATTCTCAGTCTAAATAATTTTTGCACTGTTTTCCCTTTTTCTAGTCCATTTGTCAATAACATATTTTAGGTAATGAATATATACTCTATTATAGGTAAGAATTTTATTAAAGAGCGGGGTTAAGAACTATAAAATGAATTTTCAACAAAGTGGATAGAGTATTCCTGATGATCAGATGGTAACTATAGGGAATTTTGTTAGAATTGACATCGAGTTCGAATCTCATTAATTATAAAATTAGACCATTCGCAATAAGCCACGTAATCCAATATAATTAACTGAAAACACATAATCAACAAAATGTCAGAAATCGACAGTCACCGAGGAGGATCCGAATTCAATCAGTCTGCAATCCGATATGGTGCAAAAATACTCGAAATAATAATAGAATTTGCAGAGTGGCCCTCCTCTGTTCAAATCCTAATTTAAAGTAGTATCACAATTAATTGATTATTGGGGTGGAGTTTAATAATTAAATCAGGGATCCATTTTATTAATCTCTTTTTCAACAGCCTTCTATTTTTCATTAAATTCTTAAGTTGAATTATCTAATTAAATTGCTTAATTTTTTGATAAAAAGTAACAACAGTAGAAATTATTTGTAAAATATTTTAGCTAGCCTCTCTGCTTTGCTAAAATAATTTCATTGATAGAATTCTTTGATCGAGATCAGAGACATTAAGTTTGGTCATTATTTCGATACTACTCTATTTAGATAAATCTATTGCTGTTGAAGTTATTTATATGCTATGGTTTAAGCCAGGCCTGCCATAAAATGCAATACCCTCAACTGTAAATATTCCTCTCTCACTCTTAAAACTACTCTGCCCTTCGAGGATTGGAGGCTAAGATAGTTCATTTTTGTCTATAGAGAATGAAGTATCGACCAGCACTTAGATCTCGGAAGAACTATCCGATTCAACTATCTGTCCATAGATGTCTACTAGAGCTATTTTGAACTTCTTAATCTCTGATCCACTTCTATTTAAATACTTTATAATGCTAAAAATACTACTCCCTTATTTATTAGGAATTAACTTATATTGAAAATACTTCTAAAGTCTTAAAACATGACCTGATTATCTTCCTTGATAATTTAGTATTCATCAGATATTAGTTCTCTCTCTTAAGTTTGTTTTGACTATAGCAGTCTTTGTTCATCTGAGTTGATTTGAAGAAACCTTAAATTTTAAGGATAACTTGCAAAATTTTGGCCATAAATAGAAGCAGTATTAATCATTTATAAAGAATAAATTCCACTCTAATTTATTAAATTAAAGTTTTGACGGTGGGCTTTCACGGTGACGTGGCACAACTGATCAAGGAGTTACGCCTGTGAATTACTTTAAATCGATTAAGTATTATATGCCCGTTAGGGGGTTCTTAATTCCCTAACTATAATATAATATAAAAATTAAAGTTTTATTATTTTGCTTTATCTTTTATTTTAGAGATTTATACTGTTTAATGTTTGTAGATAAATCAATAAAATGACTTGATTTATAAATATTGTTCTAGAAAGAATTATTGAGTACTTCTGAATCCAATAAACTGCTTAAGTAATAAGTTGATTAGTTAGTTTGGTACAGAGGTTCGTAGTAGTCCCAATAAATAGATCCTCCAGCTACTTATGCAACATTATTTTAAAACTTGCTAAACCCAAAATCCCTATATTTAAGACCAAAATATTTTTTTTAAAAAAAGTATTCTTCAATGATACAGCATTTAGAAGATGAAATTATAATATTTTTAAAAGAATATTATTAAGTGAATCAAGCTTTAGGTTAAAAAAATATATTTCATAGTTAGTTGAACTCTTTATATGTATTAATAAATTAAGTATATTTTAAAGGACCTAAAGGAAGATGAAGAATAGATTGGAAAGGTCGAAGCTACATTCCTCAATAGAGATCTGGCATTATTTTAAGCATATATCTTCCCAATCCATTGTTGATTTGTTTTTAGAATGTATGTAGAGGTATACAGAAGAGCCAGCTCCATAAATAAAATATGGAGAATTTGAAACAAATATATTAGTAAACATTTAAATTAAAGAGCTGTAAAATCTAAAGTAGACCAGAAAGTGGAATCTCTTAGATAATTCATAATTAGAATTTAGATCTAAGGAACTAACAAGATTTTAACAAAATAAGTCTAGCTTGAGAACTAATAAATGCGACCCGTTCATTGCAAAGGGTTCTTTATATTATACGTTCAGCCCAGATTTTTCAAAAACTTTTCAGTCTCCTTCTGTAAGGCCTGGACGAACAAGGACGAAGCACGTTCCATCTGGGTTAAAATTTGGTACTGTAAGCGCTCCTTGAAATCATTTCTACACGGCCTCGATTCATGCCGTTTTACTTTCCTGATAATAAATCTGGAGATTATAGGCTCAGAAATTTAGATCGATTCTACGAAGCATCGTCTGCTATAAGGTTAGTTTGACTCAGATCTTAGTTATCATTATTTCTGATATCTGAGAAATCTCCCGCAAAACGAGTCTTAGATACGGTTATACCTAAGAATCTTAAAGAAAATTGTTGAAACTCAGAAGAAATATAATGCTCACAGGAAACAGGAAGTCAAAATAATATTTGAGATTTTATATTATTTGATATATTTATTAGAGGTCATGGAAAAGAAATATGTGACAAATCTGTCAAAGTAAGTCAGTACTAGCCACTCTCTATTATTCACTTTCTTCTTATTTGCTATTTTTATGTTTTCTTTGTCTTATCTTTGCGTTTAGTTGACACACTCAAAGAGTATGGCCTCGAAGAGAAAGTCTTCATGCACTTAAAGGTAAGTTAATTAGCTCAAAATTTATAATGAAACAGGAATGAAATGTCTAAACGCTAAATGTGGATTAAGATCTGGAACAATACTTTTTAGGGCCTTATTTTAAAAATAAAATGCAAATGAGTTACTCATTGTTAGTAGTCTAAACAAAATTAGCATGATAATAATATATTCATAGTTAAAATAAAATAAAATTTTGCCAACGAATCGTAATCACCACCTTCAGTCACTCCTTCGCCAAAGTATTTATTGTACATCATTCAAAAGGAGATCAGAGATAGAGAATAGTGATGCACCTCAACTTTTAAGCTCAACTCTATCAATACTACAAACTAAGGCTGAGGCTTTGAGTACGAAATAAATAGTAATTTAAAAACTCAACTTGTGAGTGCGAGGTCTGTGATTTGTACTTGTTCAGCAAATGATT
The DNA here is from genome assembly GCA_027382625.1 of Tetmemena sp. SeJ-2015. Lineage (NCBI taxonomy): Eukaryota > Ciliophora > Spirotrichea > Sporadotrichida > Oxytrichidae > Tetmemena > Tetmemena sp. SeJ-2015. The sequence continues at coordinate 10,979 of JAJKFJ010021900.1, read as the reverse complement.
CCATTAAATCTTTCTCTAATAATAAGCAGTTATTTTAAGGACAAACAATTCGCTATTTTCTTTTAGATTCTTAGGTATATTAAAAGTCGTATAATTCTCACAGCTTGACAATGATTATATTGATAATTTCTTATATTAAAATCTTTTATGCAGTTGAATTTTAAGAAGAAATAGTTTATCATAAGATATGATGATTTGAGTATTATTGGATGTGCCATACGAAGTAAAATAAATAGCTCCTCCTTTTCCATAATTTTTACTTCCTTAATCACTCTCAGCTCTATTTTATTAAAAAGTTGTGTTTTAAAGTTAAAATGTCAAAGAATTCTCCAAAAATAGAGCCCCACCTTATGCAGCTGAGCAATTTTAAAATGAAGAATTTGAAATGCTATGATTTTAAACTCCTTTAGAAGCCGTATTACCTTCGAACCTATTTTTCAAATAGATAGATGTTTCTTAAACGTATATTTATGTTAGTAATTAATTTTAAGTATTTTATTATCATCCAAAGGACAATCATTGTTGATTTAGAGCAAAATTATTGAAGCTGCAATTTTAAATTTGAATAGCTTTGCAATTTTAAAGGTTGAGAGCTGCTCCATAAATTCCCTCTAGATACTGCTATTGAGCGCTCATAGCCACATTAATCAGTGATAGGTTTGCATCTAGGGCATGAATCAACTACGCACTCAAAGAATTATTGAAGACTGTATCAGTTATATTCATAAAATAATTATTCATTAAATTAATCCGATTATATATTTTATATTTTAAAGTGAATAATACAGAGCTGTATAATTTCAAATTTATTATTTATCATCTAACCTTATTTACAGCAGAAAAGTTATGCATTTTATTTCTGATATGATAGCTTAAAATATAGTGCATTAATTTTGATAAATTTTTGTCTTATTAATTTTGAGTGATTAAACTGTTCTCTTGTGTTTGTGAGATATATCTCTCCACCTAACCTATCTGACTTACCATTAATGAAATTAGAGTAAGTTAGAGAAATGTAGTTAGTTTCAGTAGCATATATTGATCCTCCATATTCAGTGGCTGTATTATTTATGAATGTAATGGTATTGAGAGTTGCCTGAGTTTTGCCTCCTATGAGCATAGCTGCTCCTCTTGTTGCAATTCCATTTTAGAAAGTGATATTTTTGAATTGTATATCTCCCTAGTACACTATATGTATATATCCTCCTTTTATTTAAGGTAAAGAAGATTTTGCTCCTAGTGCTTTCTAACTACAAATTTAATGAAGAAAGTCAATAAAATAAACAGTTTTTAACTTAGAAGATTTGTAAGCACTAAAATAATTGTGCAATAAATTCTTCTTCCTTTCTTTAAACTCACTCTATTTTGAAGTGTAATAAATTGTAAATTCAAGGTCTTATTTTTGACATTATTTTTTAATAGAGAGTTTCAAAGTCTTACAAATTTTATAGCGACGGTTTGATTAATTGATATTGACGAAATTTATTTTAAGTACTGGTTTATTAAAAAAGGCCAACAATTTAAACTAAAAATAGAGTCTAAAAATTCATGAAAAGTTTAAAATCAGCTAGTTTAAATATAATCACAAACTTATTATTATAGTTTAACCTAGAGATGACAGCATAAATTATCTTTGAAGTTCCATAAGCGAAATTATCGATATAGGTTTCATTTATACCTTATAAAAAATATTTATTACTCTTTAAATTTTATATTGTTTATATTCCTTCGATAGAGAATTAAACTTTGGGAGAATTTAATTTTCAATATTTTATTAATGATTTCTTTGAAAATTAAATCTCTTTACTGAAAAGCTGAAAGTAGATTCTAATGCAAAAAGACATAAGATCCCAGAAGTAAATAGCCTATATATTATTTTAAATTATTATGCCATATTATTTATTTTCATTAAACTTTAATTTTTTTAAAAACTAAAAAAAGATTTTAAAAATTTCTAGAGAGATTTTAAAGTGTAATTTAAATTAAGAATAAATTTTATTCAAAATTTTTATTATATTCCAAGGGGGTTTAAGATTTCCATTTAAAAAAAAAATTTAATTAAAAATTGTTCATAATATCAAATTGAAAAAAAGAATTTTAAATTTTTTTAAAATTAAAATTAATTTATTATATTTTATAGCATAATTCTCAAATTTTATAGATAAATGTTTTGATTTCTTTTAAAACATTCTTACTATCATATAATCAAAAACTATTTAAGTCTTTGAATATTAACTATAACAATTAAAAAACCACTAATGAAAGCATCTCCTTGCATATCAAAATGAGGAGCTACAAAAATAATCATAGAAAATTACTAATGAAAAATTTAAAAGTTAGACCCAATAAAAATTATCAAACCTACAAAAGTGAGTAATAAATAGTTTTATTCAAAAGCAAGTAATATAAAATGAAAAATATTTAAAAGGAAGAACAAGGCCAGCTACCAAATAATCTAAAAGCATTCTAGATTAGATAATAAACAATATCGAAAAAATTTCATAATATATTTATTGAATAAAATATTTGAAATATGAGAGAACGAATTCAAGGATTTTCTAGGATATTAAATAGCTAAAATATCAGCCATAACTATCCAGAGTTGCCTTAATTCACCGATTAATATACATAAAAATTATTCAAATTAGTTTTTGAGTTGATCAACTCTTAATTCTAAAATTAAATGATTAAAATAAACCACTCTTATAAAATTTATCTATCTTGATTAAATTAATGTAAAATAAATCTGAGTTTTTAGAATAGACTATAACTGTCTTAACATTAATTAAAATTATCTAGATGGGAGTATAATTTAAGGAAAAAATTGTTAATAAAAATTTAATTTCCTCATATAGAAAGTTAAGTATTTATTCATTGAGAAATAAGTGATATTTGAAGGAGAAGCAAATGATTTAAAATTATAATAGGGGTTTATTGATATTATAAAAATCTAATTTAATTCTATAATATTCTATGTAATGTTCTATTTTGCAATTATTTTATATTTTAAAGCTAAAGTATTTAATAAGGTATGAAATTTAAATATTATCTAGGTCAGACTCTTAAAAATATTAATTTGTTCAGAGATAAAAGCTAAAAAGGTTTATTCTAAATAAGAATTGAATTTTATATAATTTAAGAATAGCCTATTAAATAAGCAGCAATTATTTCAAGAATTTTGATAATTAAATAAAAAAATAAAAAATTTTAAGAAAAGAACAACTTTTTTTGAGGTTTACATAGTGATCGAACAAACTTAATAATTTTAAAACTGTTTTTCTTTTAAAAATTTAAATTAAATTAAAGTTTAAAGTGATTATATAATAAATTTCCTTTTGTTAAGAATTTCTCTTTGATTTAAAATTTTAAATTTTATTAAAAAATTAAATATATTTTAAGATAAAGACTTTTCAAAAATTATTGGATCATATTTTTTATTCATTTGTTTTAAATCTGAAGAAAAAATAAAGATTGAAATAAATTACATTTAATTTGAAGATAGTTTCTTTAATCTCCACTTTCTTTTAGAATTATTTGTTAGGAATTTTAATTTTTGATACTAAAGGTGGAGTTAAAAATCTGGAAGCAGCTTATCAAGCTCCTATTACAAATAAGACAGAGCCATCTTATGCTGAATTGTTAACAAAGGAGTTGTTTTGAATGTAAAAGGAGCAATTAAAAAAAAAAAATCCCCCCTTGTCGAAAAATTACAATATTTATTAAAAAAATTAAATAACTGAAATTTTTTAAGGGAAATAAGAAAAAAAGAAGATAACTCAGAATATATAAATATAATATATGGCTTATTTTAGATTAAATCTTTAATTTTAAATCATAATTTACAGATTTATAAATTACGCTAATTTATTTAGGCTCTATAATTAAAGAAAATATAAATTAATTTTAACAAAATGATTTTTAAAGTTTTTTTGCTCTAAATCTATCCTTGGCAAGTTCGAAGCTCGTTGAATTCTCGTAATCAATAATCAAAATAACTCATGCTTCATTGGAAAAAGGATAAGGTATTCTTGTAGAATCTTATATTTTATTTTCTAAAGATATTTTATTTATTTATTTACATAATTTAAAATTATAATTACCATAGTAATAAGAATGAAGCATTTAAAATTCTTAAATTAGGAAATTTTCCCTAGGATTGCTGAATTTTATATAAGTTAGTTATATATAAATAAAAGTGGAAAAAATTATTAAATAATAAATTGATATTTTTTTTTGAATTATTCTTGAAGATGAATCATTTTCAAGTACCATTTTTTTAAAAAAAATTCCTCCCTTCCACCAGTATTGACCTTCTATAATTAAAAAATAAATACAAGCATTTATCTCTAGTATCAAATGAAATTTCCCATACTTTAAGAAAGTGATATATAAATATTTTAGCTAATTAATTTAACAAAAATTCTTAAGAAATAAATTTACTAAAATAAATAATCTAATCAGTGAATATCTGCATCTCAAAAGTAAAATTATTAATTTTCTAAAAGCTTTTAAAAGCTGAATTGCCATTTATTAACAGAAAATTTGTTTTAATTTATCTGTTTTAAAGCTGGATTTTATTTAATCAATAGTTTTCTCTTCATTTTTTTAAAATATAAACTCTTTTGAGTCATTTGTATTAACATTAAGATACAATAATTTGGACTTTCTTTTTAATTTTATAGGTCTTAACTAAAATTTTAAAGGCTTTCTTAATTTTTTTAAAAAACTGGTTTTTTTTCTTTTTATTTTTCCCAATTTTTTTAATAAAAATTTAGCTCAAAGTTTGTTTAAACAGGGGAAAGGGAAATTTTTTTAAATAATTTTTTTAAAATTTTCCAAGAACTTTGATTTTTTTTTTGAGGGAATTAAAAATTTATGAGAAGAATATTAGCTAGAATATTAGCTTTGATAAATATATTGCAACATTAAACAATTTTTTATAGAATATTTGCCTTGAATGATGACCTAGCACTTTGGAAAATAAGATAATCTTTAAAATTTAAAATTAATTTAAGAAGCTTATTATGAAATTTATATTTGTATAGATTTGTGTTTGAATTATAATAAAAATCCAAATTTATATATATTTTTTCTATATTATTGATAAATTGTACAAAATTTTCTTGCTTATTTATATCGCTAATTATAAAATTTTCATTAAGTTTATATTTTATAAAAACTAGGTCAAAATTTTTTTTAAATTCCCCTTGTAGAAAGATTTGAAATAAAATTTTAATTTTTTTTTTTTTTTATTTTTAAAAATTTCAAAATTTAAATTTTAAAACCCTCATTTGAAAAATTTAAAAATTTTTAAAAAAATTAATTTTTCTTTTCAAAATTATTATGAAGTTAATTAAAAAAATAAAAAAATTAAAATTTTTAAAATTTATCTCTTAATAAACTTTAAAAACGAAATTTAAAATTTGTAAATTATTTTTAACCAAAATTTGAATTAATTAAATTTTAAATTAAAATAATTTAATAAATTTAATTATTGTAAAGTCTAAGTTAATTTTAAAATTTATAAAAATTTTATTTGAGAAAAAAAAAAAAAAATTTCTTATTTATAAATGAGAAAAATTTTAAAAATCTAAGGAAAATTTTATTTTTGTTAAAAAATAAATATATGAATAATGTAATTTTCTTAAATTATGGGATACTTTTCTATATTTTAGAATGCAATTAATTATTTTTTGCAAAAAAGAAAAAAATATTTGAGGGATTAAATTGTCTATATGTAATTCGCATTTGATATCTCTATAAGACTATTCCCTGACAAAGCATTACAATTTTACAGAGTAAAATCAAAATGAATAATTACTTTAATATCAATTTAATTTTTTATTTTTTTTGTAAATTTATAAAATTTTCTAAAAAATAATAAAATTTAAAAATTTATACCTTTGTAAAAATTCGGCAAGAAACCAAAAATTTTAAATAAAATTTTATTTTTTTAAATTTAAAATTTTTAAAAAAAAAAGTTTGTTTAAAAAAATTTTATTAAAATAATATGAGGCAATAATAAATAATAGAATGCAGTCGTGAACTTTATTTAGTCAAATAATGGGTAATTTTAAAAAAAAAATAAGTGAATTACGGGGGGGAAAAAGAAAAAATTTTTTGGTTTATAATTTATAGATATTAAATAGGAAAGTATTAGATTATGATTAAAATATTGCACCTCATTGGTTAATCGCTGATCTCTATAACGAAATCCAATTAACCATATAATTTTAATTAGATCTCTAAACCTTAAATTAACCACAAATCATTTTTATTTTTAAAAAGTATCAGCAAATTTAAGTAGGTATTGTTAGACTCATGCTCACATATATAATTACGAATGGAGTTTTTATCTTATTTCTACAACCCCTAATCTAATTCACTTATTTTATTTTTTGCATTCGGAAGTTTAAAAAAGCTTATATTACTATAAAATAATAAAAAAATTATTTGCCTAAATAAATCTATAAATTTTTTAATGCATATCATCAATATCAAAATTTAAAGCAAAAATTAAGTAATATATTTGAGAAGCTCCGAAAATTTATTAAATAAAAAATCTTTAAAAATATTTATGTCTTCGATTGCATGTGATAAAGAAAATTTTAAGATTTTATTCTCACATTTTTTACAATTTGAATATGAAATACTAATAATAATTATTAAGGATAAATTATTTATCTAATTAAATTTGTTATATTTTATATTAAATATTATCAATGAATCGATGATATACTCCGTCTCTACTCTCAGAGAGAATATATACGAGAGCACCTTTCTATCCTTTAAATATTCTTAAAACTTTTGTATTTTTAATTCAAAATTAAATAGAAGTATTAATTATTGATCTTTTTCTAAATAAAAGGACTTTAACGTCGTTATTCAATTAATATAAAATACTTAATTAAATAAAAATATTAAGATGAATAAATAATTATTAAGTATTCCGCAACCTAAAATGGAATGCTTTTAATTGTATCAGAGAATTAATAAAAAAGAGAATTGAATTAATAACTTTAATATCTTGGCAGTTGAAGTGAGAGTTTTGTTAATGAAATAATCACCATTCAATATAATATTTATTTCTAAGCTACTTTCATGCATGAAACTTCTTCTTTGGAGGTGTGTGGAGCGAGTTCTTTTGGTCATAAGTTTTTGAACTTGTTTAATTTATTGATTCGGATTTTGTAGCAGTAGAACAAACTCATTTTATTTTTCAATAAGCTATTGAATAAGCTCCATATTGAGCTACCTAACTCAAAACTTAATCGCCAGCAAATTACAAATATTCATTTATTATTTTAATTCCGATTTTCATTTAAATTTCAACTATAATTATTTATAAGTCGCTAAAATTTTCTATTGACAAAATTTTCTATGAAAAATATATTTGGTAAAAAGTAAAGTTATTAAATTTAGTAAATGTTATTTATTTTTAAGGTTCTTAAGGTTGATAAAAAAATTTAATTTATTAGTCATAAAGTGTAAATAAGTAAGTTTCTATAAATTAAGAGCAGAGCATTGAGAACATCTTTCTAATGAATGAAAAGACTTTAATTAATACTTATAGAGAATTCTAATGATTTAAATCCTTTACCATAGTTTGTAATGGTACCTTACAACTTCATCTGATATCCATAAAAGAAATACACTACTCCACCATAGGGAGCAGATGACTTTGTTATATTGCAAGAAGCAATGGTGAATTCTACCATCTCGGCTTCAACCGAGAAAGTTCCTCCCTGTAGTGCACTGTTGTTCACATAATTGCCATACCAGTACTAAACTTCATACTCCACAGTATTGTAAGTAGTTACCTTATCCCTCGTAATGGAAACAAATCCTCCCTTTATTAGAGCTGAGTTGTTTATAGCAATGATGTAGTCATTATATTGATATATAATTAAATTAAAATCAAATTATATTATAGTCAACTTTCTACTTACTGAGACAATTCCAATTTATTTAAGATATTAAATTTTTAAAGAAAAGATAGATTGAAAGAAGTGAACTAAGAATCTATAAATAATTCTTTTCTTATGCTTTAAGTTTTAAATTTAAATCTGTAATATGTTGAAATCATGAGAGGAGAATTCCATGAAATAGCTCCTCCTATTGCAGCAGAGTTATTTATGAATTCAGCTCTCTTAATATAGAAATCTCCTGAGAAAACATCAAATATGCTTTTAATAAAAATATTAAAATAATTAAATATAATATAAGATAATACTACTCTTTAAAATATAAATTTCATAATATCTATTAAAATAAGGCTTAAATTTTCTTTGAGTGATAATTTACTTTATTCATTAGATGAAAATTTCAGAATATTGATGAATACCGAAGTTTCATTTTTAATTAGTCAATTTTAAATGAAAAATATTATAATTTATTGGAAAATAAAATTTCTTAAATAAATCCGAAATTGTAGCAAGACCTTATCAAATCAGATGTAGGATAAATAAAAATATATTTGAGTGAATTGAATCTTGACATCCCTGGAACTCTTCCTTTCTCACTTTTAGACCACCTCAAAATATAAAAAGCCATGTAGAAACGCTATATTAATTTAAGATCTGCCTTATGAAGTGGATATATACTCTTTTTTTAAATAGAAAATATGACTTTCTTTATTTTTATGGGATCTAAAAGTGGGGATAGTCTCAGTTTCAGATGGACTAGTGTTCGAGCTGCCAAATATATTTAAATATATTAGTTCATTTTTTAAATAGATCTATCATTAAAATATTGAAAATCTATGCTTTTTAAATAGTAAAAATTTGTAAAATAAAAAGCTCCACCCTCGTAAGCCGTGTTGTTGTAAAATTTACTGTCTGAGATCCTTGCAATATAGTAATCTACTCCATAAGGATCAGCGTCTTAAATACTTAGCACTGCTCCTTGCTCGAAAGTCACACAATTGGTGAATGTTGAGTTATAAAGCCTAGTCTCCCTTCTGTATTTGGCAACTTTTATCTATGGTCCTGCCTTCTTCACAAATTTATCTTTGTTCTACAGAGCATTTAAATATCGTTTTAGTATTATAGTTAATTTTAGATAAGTTTAAAATCTACAAATACCTCTCTAATTATTTATATTCTAAAGCTAATAAAAGGGCTTTAAACATATCATTCTAGTTTAATTATCTATAACTATGTGTTTATATTTTCACAGATATCTTCTTATATGATTTTAAGCACCCCCATCCGTGGGGATATAATAACTTAATCGATTTTAAGTTTATTCACATGCGTAAGTCCTTGATCAATTGTGCCACGTCACGTGAAAGCCCAAACGTTTATATGATTTTTTATATTAAAATTTTTATTAAATTGTGTATAATATTTTAGTATGGACTTGCAAAAGTTGTTTTCAAAATATATAAGCTTTAAATTACTGGATATATATATTCTGACTTTAAATTAATTTTTTCATCGCATTGATGATGAGAGGAGAATCAGCTGGATAGCACTGTATATTATAGCTGAGAATTTAATAAAAAAGTGAATTAAATTAGATATTAAATTAAAATGGAATAAACCAGTGGCAGTTGAAGTTTGTCCAATTTAAATAATCATTACACCATTCGATTCATTATGAAATTCTTAGAACTTTATATCCTTGACCTTTTGTGTTGGAGCGACAAGTTGATATGAAGATGAATATTACGATGAGGAGGAATGTGCGTGAATCATATCTCACTGCTGAGATGTACTACTAAGATGATTAAAGAAGAAACTCATATTAATTTTTTATAAGCTATCGAAAAAGCTGCAGATCAGGGGGTGAATCTACGATTTTCACTGTCTCTATTTTGCACATCTCCATTTATTATTTTAGCCAACCACCGATTTTAATTAAAATTTCAACTATATAAAGTTAAGCATCGATTTTCCAAAAAATTTTGAGTTTTCTTCAATAAAGCGTGTACGAAGTAGACAAAGCTCATTTAATCTGTGTTAAAACTTGGTACTATAAGCGCTCCATGTCGGCTGATTATTGCTAAAAGAATTTAAAAAAAGTTAATTTTACAGATTTATTAAATCCCACAATTTTAGGGAACGATTGCAACATGCCTATTTTAGATGGATTCGAAGTTATTAATTCATTAAAAGAGTAAAAATGTGTTTCCTTACAGTAAAAGCTGGCTTTCTGATCAATAGTGGATGAACAGAGCTGAACGGATAATATTAACATAATTGAACTCAACCTGATAGAGAGCGTATTCATAGTCAAATGTACCACCTTGATAAGCAAAGCAGGCAGTCACGTTTGTGTTTATATACTGATTCAACTTATATAAGACACCAACTTATTTTATTATCGCTCCACTTTTTTCAGTTGTCACGTTATTCACAAACCTAAAATAATATCCATAATTTTCTAAAAGAAAATTAACCTGAGATTAATAAATTATTATCATTTAATTAAATAAGAAGACTATTTCATAAAAAAAATAATATTTAAAAAAATCAACATTATAAAATTACTAAAGTTATCGACTCTATTTATTTTTAAATTAACTTAGCTAATGATTTAATAAAAAAGAGAGTTAAATTAATAATTAAATTAAAATGGATTAAATGGTGGAAGTAAGTCCAATTAAAATAATTCATCATTCGAAGGACTGTTAATTTCTAAGAATTTTAGCCACACAAGTTTTTATTAGGATAATTATGAAATCTTTTTGAATTCGCGCTCTATTTCTGGCTTCAAAGAGTTAGAGTTACTGAGGAGATGAATATAAATTAATAATTTATATTTATTAGCAGGGAACAAGCTGCAGACGGATTGAATCAGTCATTTCATTTGCCACGAAGATGCAACTCTCTATTTACTAGCTTAAATAATTATTGTAAGAATCAGGGGTGAAGTCAAAATTAAATACAAAAGAGATTAGGAAAGGTCAAAAAGTCTCCTTAGAATCGCTGGATAGTTCTAGACCTCGCTAGCTGAAAATCCGACCCTCTAGCTAA